>PVJD01007616.1:23478-82030 GCA_004026545.1 Mormoops blainvillei | reverse complement strand
CTTCTTAAAAAAAATCCAGCAGATTCTTGGGGTTCAAAATGGAAGAAGCAGGGTTGGGGTGAAAAAGGTGAAGGGATGGAGGAGTGCAGGTTGGTAGTCACAGGAGAGTCAGGGGGATGGAAGTCGGGCATAGGGAATTTAGCCAGTAATGTTGCGATGACTATATGTGGTGCCAGGTAGGTCCCGGAAATATCGAGGGACAATCTTTGTAAAGGATGTGATTGTCTAACCAGTATGCTGCATACCAGAAACCAATACAAAATAACACTGAAAGTAAACTGTAATTGAAAAATAAAAATAAAAAGCAGGAAAAGAAATCCCCAAAAAACAAAAATGGAAGAAGCATATTGCGATTCTAAATACGGCGCCCCGGAAGCACAGCCTTTGGATGAACAAGCCCCGTACACCCTTTCCTACCGTCACTTACCCACGCCAGCCTCCCCATAGCCCAGGTGCGGGGGGATGATCACCGTCCGCTTCTCACCAACACACATCTCTCGGAGACCCATATCCATCCCCAGCACGACCTGTCCAGATCCCAAAACGATATTATACGTTTTGCCTAAATTCCACCTGAAAACGAAACAGAAGAGTCCCTGGTTAGGAAGGTCATCGACCCACTGGGACATGACAGTATTCCCACAAGAAGGACACATCCCTTCTCCGGCACGTCACATCACTGCCAAAGACAGAGAACCCCTCTCAAGTCATGAGGAAACGCACAAACCCGCAGGGAGGACGTTTTGTACAAAACAAGAGCAGAACACCCATCATCTTCAAAAACGTCCAGAAGAAAATCAGAGGGAGACGGAGGAACTACTCAGTGTTAGAACCTATTGGAACGGGGTCCTCTGACTACGGAAGACCTTCTGGGAACCTTTGGCAAAACCGAAGTGGTGTCTGGAAATTAAAACGTAGTAATACATCAATGTTACCTTCCTGATCTTAATGCCTGGATTGAATTATGCTGGAGAAGGGCCCTGGCTGTAGGAAAAACCTGCAAAAGTGCTCAGGGGTGACAGGGCAGTGCTGGGGCAACTTACTCTCCAAAGGTTCAGGGGAAATAAAGCTCTTTGTACTGCTCTTACAATGTTTTTGGTTTTGTTTTGTTTTGTTTCATTTTGAAGTTTCAGTATTCTAGTCAGACATTTCCATGGGAATTTTATAAACAGAAAATGTAGTTACACCCTGGGTTGCAGACAGAGCAAGGCCTGAGTGTGAATCCCGGCTCAGCCCCTTACTCTGGCCCTGGGGAATATGACCTCAGTTTCCTCATCTATAGCATGGAGACAGTAAGAGCTGTCACACAGGGATGCTCTAAATAGGAGATGATCGCCCTGGCTGGTGTGACTCAGTGGATTGAGCACCAGCCTGCAAACCAAAAGGTGGCCAGTTCGATTCCCAGTCAGGGAACATGCCTGGGTTGCGGGTCAGGTCCCCAGTAGGGGGCGCACGAGAGGCAACCACACATTGACATTTCTTTCCCTCTTTCTCCCTCCCTTCTCCTCTCTAAAAATAAACAAAGTCTAAAAAAATAATTAAGTAAATGAACAGGAGATGACATATTGCACTTGGCACAGCAGAAAGGAAGTACACAGAACGCAGTCGACAAGACGGCCTTGAGGGTGTAAAGTGCTTGAGTCTGTAAAGTCTTTGAGGCCAGGAGCGTTTCATTTGGGCCATGGTTTTCATTATCGCTGACGCCCACGGTCCCTGGGCTCTCTTTCCTCCATCGTTACTGAAAATGAATGTGTTTCCAAACCTATGGCCTTCCTGTCACTTCCTAAGGGCTGAGAGTGGGAATGTTCTTCACTGCCAAAGAGGAGAGCCTCCCAATATCTTAGAGGCCCCTTGGCGCCCCTCCACAGGTGGTGACAACACAGCAGGGTCAGCCCTCTGTGGGTCATATCCCCTCCTCAGGCTTCCTAGCCTCCCGGGAGCACAGGGCTGCCCGCTCTTTCCCTCCTCAAGCTGGTTCCCAGGGCCTGGTGGGTCCTCTGGGGCCAGGAAACCCAAACAGGGTTTGCATTTGTCCTACCTGGGACGGAATAGAAAGAAAACCGACTGGTACAGGACGCCTTGGCCCATGGCCTGCGGGAGGGGGTCCCCCCCCCAACCCCCCACACAATCCCTCCTTTGTCAGTGGCACAGAGGCGCCTTCACACTGCTCTTCTGCAGGGACCATGGGGAACTCCCATGGGATGACTGAGTTTCAGGGACTCATTGAGTCATCACATAACGAATCTCCACTCTTCCCCTCCGAGGCCAGTTTAAACACACATCAAGAAAACCCTCCAAGCAAGCAACGTCTCTTCAGGTGTCCTGTCTGAAAACCCCAGGAATTCTTTCCCCTCAGGTCCTCCTCTCTTCTCCACAGGTCAGCTCTCAGACATTCTTCTCCTCCCTTCTGGGCATTCCCAGCTTCTCGAAAGCCTCCTGACTGCTACCTGCTGCCAGCCTCTCTGGCTCCCAGCCCACAGTCCCTCTATCTTCCTAACAGCCAGCTGCCTCCTTTGTTTCAGGGTGGGACGAGGTCCCACCTTCCAGAAGGGGCCCCTTCCCCACACACAGGTAGGCAGAAGCCCGCTGCACGGCCCTTTGCCCCGGGATTCTGAAGCCGACACCCGGAAGAGTCCAGCAAGGACGCTGTTCCACGCAGGACCCTCACGGTGCAGAACATAGTCTCAGATAAGAGCAAGGAGAGTCATGTGGCTCCCAGATGCTCTGGAAGAAAGTTGTGAGCCCACCAAACACATAGCAGAAGGCTGGAAGGCTGACGCACCCCACCCCGTGAGAAAAGCACTTCCTGAACGCACAGAGTCAGAATTCCCTCGCTCCTTTCCCGCCGCTATGTCCCCTTCCCATGGCCAGACAAGAAGGTGAATGTTAGCAAGAGCAACGACAGACGGAGGCTATGGAAGACCTTCTGGGAACCTTGTAGAGTGTTCTAACCTCATGGACCAAGTTCACATGCTTGAACTCACTGACTCCCCGAAATAACCACAAGCCAGGCTTCCTCCCCGCTGCCCTCGCAGGCCTCTAACGTCAGGGAAAGGAGGCTTGCTCAGTCAGGTCCACGGAAACCGTCGCCCCCAAAGCTGGTCCCTGTTTCGCTGATTCTGTGATGCACATTTTGTCACATTTTAACATTGCTGTAATTGGGATACGTGCTACAAGGGACAGCATGTCATACCTTTTTGGAAGGATTTTTACTTTCTTAGAGATTCATCAAATGATGCTTCTCATAATCAACACATTTTGGACATGATCAAATACGCTCGCTGCATGAGTACACGGGGTGTCCCAGCAGCAGAGAGCATGGGCTGGACAGTGTGTCCCCAGGGCTCGCCGTCCAGGCCTAGCTCTCCCCAGCCGCACTCTGTCACCGGAAGCCAGGAGGCAGAGGGACTTGGGGGAGGGAGAGAAGACCGCCGTATCCAGAATAAGGGCAGCACCCACAGTTTATGTGAAGTCCCTCTTCTCCCCAAGGCCAAGCAGAAACCTAAGTCAGACTCAGCACAACGACAGATGCACCTGCACGGAGCTGGAAAGGCTAAAAACGTCTCTTTCCCGAAGAAGAGAATATTGTACTCACTTACAGATACATCTGTAGATTCGGATGCATAAGAAGCAAAGCTCCTTCAGCATCTCTGATGCTAGTTTATACTGCTGGTTCCTTTAATACCTCTTCAGAGTCCTCTCAATCAATTAACACTTAAAAAATGCTCCCTTGGGGCTGTGCCCTCGGCTAGGGGTAAGGAATAAAAATATGAATAAACACCTTGGGTGCCCGTCCCTCAGGTATGCAGACCAGCAACCAAGATAGAAATGAAAAGAAAAGGCAGGCAATGCATCAGCACGATGAGACTACAGAAGCGGGAGCAGCTGATTCTCCCTAAGGATTAAGGAGAGGTTCTGAGAAAAGGGAGGCCGCCTAAGCCAGGGCAGAAGTTGAGCAGAAGGCAAGGGCAAGCAGTGTGCATCCTGCCCCACCGCAGGGCCACCTGGGAGGGGGAAGACGGGTCCCAGCAGGAGATGAGACAGGCGGGACAGAACAGAGCGGCCGGGGGCGGCCTGGCACACCAGACTAGAGAGTTTGGATTTATCTACAGGTTCATTTTTAAAGAAGCAGTAAAGACATCAGTTATGAGATCTGTTTTTCAGAAAGACAACTTCACAGGAGCAGGGGGCGACCCGTCGTAGGGAACTCTTAGAATGACGCCCCTGAGCAGCGGCGAAGGCTGAGCCGTGCGGAGGGGGCACAGGGCGGGAAAGCATGGTGATGAAAGTTCTCAGCCAGTCTCCGATGAGAAGAGAGGAGAGCCCTGGGAACACACGACTGCCACCGCCTCCCCGCCCCCACAGCCCTTACGTGGAATCCAGCAGGGTCCCATCCAGGAGCGAGGCGTTGTAGTGATACTTGAGGTAGTCCCCCTTCTTACTCAGCACGGAGCAGTCGGGGGGCTTGTAGTGGGAGGTGATGCTGATGGAGTCTGCAGGGTTGTGGAAGTCGATCACGTGGATGTCAAACACCAGCACAGCCGAGCCGGGGATGTTCCCTGAAGGGCAGGCACAGGAAATACATGAGGGAAGCCCTCCAAGCAGCGGGAATGAGTGTCCCCCCATCACCGAGTATGTCCTCACAGGTGTCCAGTGAGGAGCACCGGGGACTCAGGTATGAAATCCTACAGAATTCTGTAAGAATGAAGCTGCCAGGGCTGTCAGAAGTAAACTACCCTTCATTTCACAGGTGGGGAAACTGAGGCCCGGGTTTGCCCAGGGTCACGCAGCCAGTTAGGAGCCCAGTTCGGACTACAGTGCAAGCTAATGAGTTCCTGCCCCATGCACTCGTTGAACCTGAAAGATTTATGGCTAAGCGCACAGCAGACAGGGAGGCTAAAGCTTGGCCACATCAGGGCTCCCCCCGCTCCCCCTGGAAGTAAGAGGTGAGATGAGAGTGAAAGTCACTGCACGAGAGAAGGAAAACGGACAGCAAGTTTGCGGGGAACCCCCCCAGCCCAAACTGCCCACACACCCCTTATGATATAGAACACCCAACATTCCCCCAAGCGCCTGTGCAAACACACCCTACTTGTTCTACACAAGCACACTGAAGTAGTTCTCTCTTCCATTATCTCCACTTGCAAACATGACCTCTGAATAATGTTGTCATTTACATTCTCTCATTCAGCCTTCGCGGCAACCCGGTGAGAAAAGTGATGGCCAGAAAACGCGGCGCCCGGAATGGAGCCCGCGAAAGCCGTGGAGAGCCCAGCAGGGCCTTCCTTCCACAAACATCTACTGAATGCTTCCTCTGTGTCCCGACCCCCTTCGGGGATTAGCATTAGGTCCTATCGCACCCCGCAACGAGGGCATGGGTGCCAATCAAGAGAGGACAGAGGTGGATCCGGCACAAAAGCCGCTGGGCATCACATGCCAGGGTGCCCCTCCCCCACAGCAACAAACGACTCAGGGTGCAGAAGCCTCATGCCCAGAAAATTTACGAGCCTTCCGATGCTTCCCAGAGCCTTCTATAATTCTCTGCAGAGCTCTGTCTCATAGTTGATACAGAGCCAAGAGGAGAAAAATAATTTCAGCAAATGTTTTCCGCTAATGTAGTCTTTTTAAAGAAAGGAAGGATTAGTCCTGAGGGCATTATTACACAACACAAATACTCAGAAAGTAGTTTTCTAGTTCTGCATGCATTTGGCTAGAAGTAGAAGTTTACACGATACAAAAAACCAAGCGTCAAGACACCAGATAGACAGGACATGAAGCCAGCCTGCTGAACGTGTCTTAAGCTGTGGTCTGTTGTGGCTTTATACATCAGAAATTTAAGTCAGGAGCAAAAATACATTTATCCATGGTACAACCAACCTGTTATTTCTCAGATACTCTGGACATCCCCTACAGCAGAAATGCCAAAGGTCCAGGTGAACAAAAGGAATGTGTGCAGCCTGCCAGGCCCGCCAGAATCCCGTTAGCGAAAAGAAAACCAAAACAAAATAAATTCCGCTTCAACTATTCCTAAGCAAGCTGGCCAAAAAATGGCATATGAGAAGAAACTTAATCGAGGAAGGAAATCTGGCTTGGAATACTCTGCGACCATTAAAAAGACCTGGTGGCACCGAGACTCGTTCGCAACAAATTAGGTGGAGGTAGAAATTACAAAGTTATCTGTATAGATGGCCCCCGTTTTGTCAGAAGCTGCGTAATGGGTGCGTGTTTCCTTTTATCTGCATAGATGCTCGTACACTCAAAGTGTAGAACAGTATTCACGTCATGGTTATATGAGTTTCCTAGTGCGGCTGTAACAATTTATGACAAACTTGGTGGCTTAAAACAATGCACATTTATTCTCATAACTCGAGGTTCAAAGAATAATCCCGAGGTGTTGGCAGGGATGTGTTCCTTCTCGAGGCTTCAGGGCAGAATCTGTGTCCTTGCTCAGTCCGGCTGCCTAAGGTCATCCTCCTTCCTTGAATTATGGTCCCTTCTTCCATCTCCCAAGTCAGCAGCGTAGTGTTTTCTCCCCTCTCTGACCTCCTGCTTCCCTCTTACGAAGACTCTTGTAAGGACATCAAGGGCACCTGAATGACCCTGGGTCAACTCCCCATCTCAGGATCTTTACCTTAATCACATCTGCCCAGTCCCTTTTGCTATGAAAGGTCTCATATTCACAGGATCCAGGGACCGACATGGACCTCTTTCAGGGCCACTCTTTCCTTACCATATCACAATGTATATTCCTAGGTGGTGAGACTAGGACAGAATTTCATTGTCTTTATCTGTACTTTCTTTCTCTAAGGTCAACGTGTAGTCTACGGCCATACCACCCTGAACGTGCACGATCTCGTCTAAAGTCAAAATGTATTATTTGTGTAATTTTTAAAAAGGAGTTTGCGATTAGAGTGACAAAACTGTTCTAAAACTGGACTAGGGTAATGTTTGCTCAACTCACTACATTTACGACAAAGGCACTGAACTACATACTTAAAATGGGTGAATTTTATGGTATATAAATTATACCTCAAATAAAGCTGTTAAAGAGCAAAAAGGGTGTTTTGGAACTTACTTTTTTTTCTGAAGATTTTATTTACTTATTTTTAGAGAGAAAGGAAGGGAAGAAGAAAGAGAGAGAAAGAAACATCAACATGTGAGAGCTACATTGATTGGTTGCCTCTTGCACACCTCCAACTGGGGACCTGGCCCACAACCCAGGCATGTGCCCTGACTGGGATTCGAACTGGTGATCTTTGGGTTCGCAGGCCAGCACTCAATCCACTGAACCATAAGAGCCAGGACTGGAATTTACTTTCAAGTGGCTCAACAACAACAGAAATATAATTTATAGATGGAGCAAGAGAAAATAAATACAGCAAGACATTATCAACTGGGGAAACTAAGAGAAGTTCACTCTACAGTTCTTTCAACTTTGGTGCAGGTTTAAAACTGTTCAAAAGGAAAAGAAAAATGGGCAGGGAGGACAAGGGAAACAACAGAGCATCTCTAGAAACTAAAGTTATTTAGGTACTGAAGTCTTCAGGGGGATTCAGTTTTGACATTTCGCTCAAAGAGCCCGGGTAGCTTGGAATCGGGGTGCAATCAGCCATCGGTGCCACTTTGTGGGACCTGGAGAAGGCAGCGGGCACTCACCTCTCCCTTCCTCCCCGTACCCCAGGTGAGGGGGGACCACAATCCTCCGCTTCTCTCCGATGCAAACGCCAAGTAAACCTTCGTCCATCCCAGCAATCACGTAGCCCTGCCCAATGTACGTGTCAAAGGTGCGGTTCCGGGAGTAGCTAGAAAAGAAGAAAAGAAAGAGGTTCCGCACAAGGGACGCCACAGTAGCTGTGACATCAGTCAGCACCGTGAGGCAACAGGACACAGAGGCTGCCAGCCTCGGGGACACAGTGAACCTCAGACTCTGAGGACACAGCCAGGAAACAGGCTCCTCTGCCCACACACCACTATGTACAGGTAGTCATGTACAAAGAGCACTGCTGAAACAAGCCCCCCGACCCTCTGGTCAGGCTGTGAATGGGGCGCAGTGACAGGGAGTAACCTCGGCAATGCAGCTAATGTCAAGTGGACTGTACGCCCGGCAACTGTGTCAAGTTAATGAAAACAGTGTCAAGCGAAGCCCTTATCAGAAACTAAGAGTGGACCCTGGCTGGGTGGTTAGCGCATTCTCTGGATATGCCAAGGTTGTGGATTTAACCCCTGGTCAGGGCACATACAAGAAACAACCAATGAATGCCCAAATAAGTGGAACAACCAATCAATGTCTCTCTCTCTCTCCCTCTCTCTCTCTCTCTCCCCCCACCCCCTTCCTGTCTCTCTTTTCCTCTCTCTAAAATCAATCAACCAATCCATAAAGAAAGAAACTAAGAGTGCGTCCAAGGACAATGTCTCCAGTATCTAAAGATGAGAACATCTGTACACGTGGGACATGGATATTCGGACTGCCAGAAAAGTAGCAAGTGTACTGAGAGCCTGGGGAGTCTCCCTGCTCTGGTCTCTGCTTACCACGCTGCCTTCTGGTGAGGACTTGGGTTTCCCAATGCCGCTGGCCGGGGCCCAGGCATTCCAGCCTCTGTGCTAACTGCCAACGGAGTTCAAGTATCATGAGCGTGGTGAGAACAGAATCAGTTCCCCGAAGGCGGATGATTCCAGAATAGTGATGAAACTTCATCTGCCACGTCTACTACCCAACTCTGAACCACACTGATCTGTACCATCCGCCACCCCCACCTGGGGCAGACGTGGCAAAAAGGCTGTCCTGAAAGAGCCCGTCAGTTCCACCGTTGCCTTGTCGAACCCAGCCAAAGGATGCCGGCCGGAACAAGGTGTGGCCAGGGAAAGCAGGGAGGGATCTTCCTTCTCGACATCCCTCAGAGACCAGAAAGCCACAAGGCATTGAAAAAACGGTAGTAGCAGATGATTCCCCTCGCCCGGGAGGCGGGTTCTCTGCATACCCTCCCCCTCCCCAGAAGGCTGCGGAGGAGGAGCCTTAAGGACTTTCAGACCTCATGTCCTCACAGGGGCCAGGAGGCCAGGGTGGGAGCACAGCCCCACAGTAAGGACAGGCTCTGCCCTCTCACCTCACCTTCCCCAGGTGGCTACCTCGCCAGCAGGTGTTTGGTGACCATCACTTAAAAGCAGCTCAACGCTAGCCATTCAGGAAAGGGGAGGCTACCTGTGAAGTGGGATCCCTTAGATGGGGCACCAGGTGGCGGGATCCCACCATTCATGGGAGAGAATTTTAACCAACTTTAAGAGAAGATGGAAATAAACGGGAAACCGTCATGTCCCCAATGAGAAAGCTGAGGGTCGTCACATTATCAATGCTCCCCAAAAGTAATTTATGAATTTTATAACAATTCCAGTCAAAATCTGAGTGGTGTGTATAGGGGAGGACAGGGGCCCTAAAATTCATTTGGCAAAAGAATCAAGACTACAGTTTTGAAGGCGCAGGATATAGCAAGTTCTCATTCTTGTAAAAAACTAAAATGGGAGGCTATGTATTTCACTGCATATGCCTGCAAGACCTATGAAATTCACAACACTGCTTCTCTGTAAAGAGGGGAGCAGGGTGACTGAGGAACGAGGGCGGCAGGAAAATTCTCCGTGGCATACCCTTTCGTGCTTTGAGGATTTCTGAACCACGTCAATGTGTCACTTAGTCGAACGTAATAATGTTTAAAAACCAAAGAGAACACTCTGTATCATACAAATTAAAAAGCTAAAGTTAAAGTTATAGTTAAAGGCGTGACGCGGGCCCAGGAAAAGTTAGACCAATGGTAAGGGATGAAAAATTCCAGACAAAGACCCAAAAGTGTATTTAAGAATTTGGTGCCTAATAAAAGGCAGATTTGTGATGAGTGAGGAAAAAAACAGAATTATTCAATAAAGGGTGTTGGAAGCACTAGCTCACCATCTGGAAAAAAAATAGTTAGATCCTAACTGTCACACTGAATACCACAACAAATTCCAGATGGATTGAAGATTTAAACATGAAAGCATATTTAAGCATGGAGAGAGACTGTGGAAGGCTATTAATATTTATTCTGGGTAGTGAGAATAGAAGGGGTTGATGGGAAATTATTACATTTTATTACATATCTTTGCATTGTTTCACTTATACGGTAAGAACATAATACTTTATAAAATAAAAACTCTAATAAAGGATACTTTACAGGATAAAAAAATAAAACCACGAGAAGGGCATGAGGGCCCTGGCTGGGCGGCTTAGTTGGTTAGAGCATCATCCCGATACACCAAGGTTATGGGTTCGATCTCCAGTCAGGGCACACACAAGAATGAACCAATGAATGCATAAACAAGTGGAAAAACAGGTCAGTGTTTCTCTCTCTCTCTAAAACAAACGAACAAACAAACATCAATAAATTTTTTTTTAATTTTTTAAAGAAGAAAAACAATCACTTCTTGGTCTTTTGGCTAAGATCAAGAAAAAAAGACATGAGAAAAAACGTAGGCAAATATTTATATACTCTAAGGGAGGAGACAGACTCTTTAGAAAGTCACCAAAGACAGAATATATAAGAATTTATATAAGAATAAGGGAAGTCATAAAGGAGAAGTGAAATATATTTAACAACAAAAAAGTTTACATTTAAATAAGTCGAAAATCACAATAACCAAAATTAAAATACAAATAAACAGACCTGGCTGGTGTGGCTCAGTGGACTGAGCACCAGCCTGCAAACCAAACTGTCGCTGGTTCAATTCCCAGTCAGGGTACATGCCTGGGTTGCAGGCCAGGTCCCCAGTAGGGGGCATGCAAGAGGCAACCGCACACTGATGTTTCTCTTCCTCTCTTTCTCCCTCCCTTCCCCTCTCTAAAAATAAATAAATAAAATCTTTTAAAAAGAAAAACATAAAATAAAATACAAATAAAAGAGAAAACTTGTTTTCAACAATGTATACAACCATAAAAAGGTTAATGTCTTTAGTACACAGTCTTCGAATCAATAAGAAAAAGGCAAATACCAATACCCTCAATATAAAACCAGGCAAAAGAAATAAACAGGTAAAACACAAAAGAAGATATCCAAATAGTGAGTAAACATTTTAAAGAATTTCGACTTCAAGAGCAATCAAAGACATTCTGATTACAGCTATAAGGTTCGGTTTCTCTTCTACAAATTGTCGAAGATTAGTTTAAAACGATACCCAGTGTCACCAAGTTTGCGGGGAATGGGACACTCTTAGTAGGGGAAACCTTCCTTGAGGACAACTTGGTAGTATCTTCCGAAAGCTGTAAAAATACACATAACCAAGACCTACAGATTCTTCAAGAAGTTTATCCCAAGAAAATAATTTATCACATAACTTAAGATTTAACTACAAATAATTACTGGGTCCAACCAAAAAGTGTCAAAAGGTAAAAAAACAATATGGATTGATTACCCAAATTAAGACAAACCTATACAATGGAATATTACTTAGCAGTTAGGATAGGCTAGATCCCAATATACTAAAATGAAAACCTGTTTGAAACCTGAGAAAACTGTGATTCCATTACTATGGAAAGAAATCTCATATCCACAAGAAAAACGGTCTTTAAATTGAAATATAATTCCAGGGAATAAAGGGCAGAACCAAGTTCATATATGACGAGTAATAATATGTACACACAAACTGGAGGTTTATTGTAACAGAGAAAGAAAAAAACTAAATTGGTCACCAGTAAAGAAGTGGCTAAATAAATATGGTACATTCACCTAATGAAACACCAGGCAGACATAAAAAATAAATGATTTCTCTCTAAGTATTAATACGGAAAAATCTCAAGGTGAAAAAAAGCAAGAAGAATATATAGTAGACGTACTGTGGTAGGCATTTAGACAGGTATGAGCAGCTCAAGGACAACTGGCCAAGTACCAAAGGTCACCCCGGGCCGTAGCATGGACAACTGTAGGGTGGGGCCTCACCCCCAGGGAGACATGTCACTAGTCTTGTGGTAGACCCCCTTAGAGAAGGGACAAGGGGACTGGAGAATAACCTCGTATGACTCCCACACAAGCCCTTGCACAACCACCCCCTTAAGCATTAAGCCCTCAGAACAGTGAGATTCTGACCCGTATCAAATAATCTTAGGAACGAAGCCTCAGGTCTGCTCACCACAGAGACAGAGTTTTAGTTAAACCAGAGACAGCATCTCGGTCTCAGCTGGGTCTCAGCTCCAGGCCCAGAAAAGAAGCAAAACCAGACAGAGCAACACCATGGCTGCCTCAGGACCAGGTGCCATGACTAATGACCCCCTGTCCTGGTGCCAACCAATCAGTAGAGACCACCACCCTGAAAGGACACACCTGGAAATGCTGATGAATAATATTCCATTGAGCTCCTCCCCTGAGACCGCCCCTAAGATTTCTTCCTGTAGAGAGCTGATAAAACCCCC
The DNA here is from genome assembly GCA_004026545.1 of Mormoops blainvillei. NCBI lineage: Eukaryota > Metazoa > Chordata > Mammalia > Chiroptera > Mormoopidae > Mormoops > Mormoops blainvillei. Next base: position 69,603 of record PVJD01007616.1, on the reverse strand, counting down.
TCAGGATGGAGGACCCAGCACTCGCCTTTTCTCTCTCTTGAGCACACCTGCTTTTTCCCCCACCCCCTCCTTTTCCAGGCACGCTCTCTCTGGAGCACGCCTGCATTCTTCCCTCTTTTTCTTCCCTCAAGGTGCATATCTTTGCTCTCTCTCTGTCCTCGGCTCCAAGGGCCCTTCTTCTGCCTCTGTAACGCCTTTCCTGAGCCCACGCAGCCCAGCTGGCTCACTTCTTCCACTGCTCATTCCTTCTACCCCTGTGACTTTCTAAATAAATTTTTACTTGTATTTGAGTCTTGGCTCTGAATTCCTTCCTGGCCAGAACTCAAGTACCAAGGTTGCTGAACCGAGGTCCAATGGCCAGTAACATCCTGGTGCCATTTTGCTACTAACAATACTATATACCATATTCTATACGCTATACACTATAAATGTGAGAAAATAAGATAACATTTGTATTACTTATATCTGCATTAGAAAAAAATCCACACACTAAAAAAATAAAAAAGACCTTATTAATGAAAGTAGTTCACTTTGTAGTGGCTGCGGGAGAGGGGATATGAAGTAGGCAGGGACAGGTGATACAACATATCTTAATGCGTACTTAGCTTTAAAACTGATCCATGACTATTACTTTTTCCAAAAAAAAAAATCAAATCGAATATTTAGAAGAAGAGATCATAGGAGTGGGGAGAATGAATTATTCAAATAAAATAAGGCTGCATTAGAATTCTTCTGTAATGTTTCCGGATAACTAAATAAACTCGAAGTCCACTACCTCGGAAAGACAGGTAGAGTGCTGTCACAACTCGTTTGCTCTCCAGAAGTGGCTCCAAACAACACATGCCATTCGAAGGAGCGAGACAGGCCAAACAGCAGGCACGCCCTGGCCCTCTGCACATCCGCAGGCTGAGCCTTGCAAACAAGACAACTTTGAATAACAACAGAGGCTCCATAATTAGCCTTTTCAACAGCAGGAAGGAAGCTGAATATATCCAACCAGGCCCCTGCACTAAAAAAAATCCTTTAAAGTTTGCAAAGTGCTTTCACCTGCCTTATCTCTTAAACCATCTCTTTGAAAAAGGTACTAATAATAGGTAAAAAAAAAAAGGGAAGCTTAGGGAGGTCAAATGCTATCCAAAGTCACACAGCTAAAGCAACATGCCCAGGGACTCGAATCCACATCTGCTGGCACCAGGTCTGTTGTTTTCCCATCCTACTGCTTGGACCTCCCTCTGGTCACTTCCCATTTTGGACCCCATAGTTGAGCTGCACACAGTAAAGGGGGATGATGGGCGTCTAAAGTGAGGCTCTCCCGTTTTCCTGTAGATTCATCTCCCCGAGGCCCCAAGGAGACAGTTCTAACAGCCTCTGAAGGAACTCAGTATCAGAAAAGAGAAATCTGCTGTGGTTGGCGTGGCTCAGTGGATTGAGCACCAGCCTGAGAACCGAAAGATCGCCGGTTCGATTCCCATTCAGGACATGTGCCTGGGTTGTGGGCCAGGTCCCCAGGTGGGGGCTTAGTGAGAAGCAACTGATCAAATCTCTCACACATTGATGTTTCTCTCCCTCTCTTCTCCCTCCCTTCTCCTCTCTCTAAAAGTAAATAAATAAAATTTGAAAAAAGAAAAAAAGAAAGAAAGAAAAGGAAAGCGAAACCTGTACTGGAGGGGAAAATACTAACTCCGAGTCAGCACTGAGAGTCTTCGGCTCCTGGTCCTCACCTAGAATCAAAGAGGGTGCCGTCCAGCAGCGTGCCGTTGTAATGATACCGGAGAAAGTCCCCGCTCTGGCTTCGTCGCTCACAGTTTTCAGGCACTACCTTATTCTCAATGGAAATGCCATCCTTCGGGTTGTGAAGGTCCAATAAGGCAACATCAAACACCAGTGATGCCTGTCCAGGGATGTCCTTCCCTAGAGGGGAACAGAGGAGGCAGATGAAATCAGGACACGAAATTCAGGAGGCACTGTAACTGCAACTCAATAACCTCTGTGTTGGTGTAATGCATTCTTTGACGTTTTCAAGCCAAAAGGAAACACATGTTCTTCCTCATTTTGGGTGGTTCCCCACCCCCCACACTGTGTCCCACCACGGGTTGGCAGGTGTAATTTGAAGCCTGACTTCCTCAGAAAAAGGAGCAACGAGCTATTAATGACATGAGAGGCTACTGCTGTGACAGTAAGAAGCCAGGGAAATTCCTGGGCAAGTGGAACGGGGAAACTGAGACAAGAAAATTTAAAAAGGCCAATCGGTTTGAGTAACTTACAGCCAGATGGTGAATTACAAGGCCTTATCTTCCCTAAGGACACTCAGGGCAAATGGTTTACATCTCTCGTCCCTGAGCAGGGTACTAATAGCTAAAATCACCCTGGTCTGGGAAAATGGGAAACAGAGGCCCAAATAATGCCATCTGTGCCAGCTAAACCCAAGGAAAGAAGAAGTCAGGGACACAAATAACAAAAACCCCATTAAAAGCCAGGTAGACCAAAGACAGAAGTAAAACAGTCTAGCAGACCAAAGAATATTCCCAAACTCCAGTCCGCACTCATTTTGACACATCAGGAAATCAAAAATGCACCTGGAAAGCTGATGCATACTCTGCTGAAACCCTCCCCTGAAATTCTCACCTGCAGAAAAGAAGATAAAAAGCCCTCAGGAGAAAAACTCAAGCCAGAGGGCTCGCTTTAGAGCTCGCCCATGTCCCTTCCAGGGCATGAACATTTTATTTCCTCCTAAACTCTAAGGGTCCCAAGGAGACTTGCAGCCAGGGGAGCAGCGGGCAGCAACGGCTCGGCCTGTTCTTACCCCGGGTCCTGTCTCCAGGGCACCCTTTGTGTCTGACTTCATGGTGTGCTAACAGCAGCCTCGCCTAGCCTCACTTCTGTCCCTGGGGCCTTCACTCCTTCCTCTAACTTTTCTAGGGAGGTGAAGCAGCCCCGCCTAGATTTTCTCCTGTTATTTCTTGCACCCCAAGTCTTTCCTTTGTTTCACTGTCCCCAGCCTTAATAAACATGCTCTCAAAATCGCCTGGACTCGTGCTGTGAAATCTTCCCTGCACGAAGTCAAGAGCCCATATACTACAAGCCAGTTCCCGTCTGGTAAACAATGTGACCCTATTTTCTATGCTCGTACTGGCAAATCATGGCTCTATGTGGGTATACCCACATGCAAACCCCAGCACATACCTCTGTGGGTTTCTGTTTGTGTACAAATGCAAATCGCAGATATTAAAAAGCACAAATTCCAAAGTTCAGGACTGGTCCTGTAGAACGCTACCTAGACTTGTTCTTTGGAAGCCACAGCCAATTTTTTTAAGAGACAAGATGCAAAATGTAGTCCTCTAAGTGCCTCCAAAACAAGATATAAATAGAAGTGAAGTTAGCCGAGGTAAGAGGAAAAAATGATGCCCATAATCTAAAATATAAATAGTCCTCAAATCATTTCTATCTCACTTCTGGACGGTACTGCCTCTCTTAGATCTTTCCAGTGCAGAGGATACATTGAGTGTCAGCAACGTGATAATCCACAGGGCGACATTCCTGGGCACTGGCTCTTCCTGCAAAGATCAGCATCAACCAGTAAATAACTAAATCCAGTACTTTGGGATAAAAGGAAGTTACTTGACAGACCACTGGCTCACCCTCTTCCTTGCCCTTGTTACACCACGCAAAGGAGCGGGCCCGGGCCCGGGAACCACATGGCAAGCCAGGCCTGTGCGCTTTCAGCTGGCTCTCTGCTTCCCTCCCCGGGGCGGCGGGGGGCAGCGAAGATGATGAAATCTGCAGCCACCAGGCTGCTGAGTCAGCCCCTGGAATGCACGGTCTCTCCCTGAAATGTGCGTGTGCATGTGGGAGCATGTGCAGTAGACTATTCATCCTTCCTACTTTCCTGTGTCTTTTCTTTCCTTTGCACAGATTTAAATTCCTGTTGCTTCTGTCATACCATCCTTTGCACTGGGCTTCCCTTTTCTGCATCTTTTAATTTAAGAGAAAGAAGAAAACCTGCAAAGTTGCCCCAGGGTTTACATTTTTCTGGCATTATCGTGTACTAATTGACTTTTTTTTTTTTTTTTTTTTTACCAACGACTTTATTGAGTTATAATTCCCATACCATACAATTCACCTGTTCAAAGTGATACCTGGATAGCTCAGTATAGTATTAAAGTATAAAGCATTTAAAAAGTAACTATGTTAAATAAACCATTTATTTTAAATGCTTAAATTATTAATTCTTTAAAATAAATAAATAATATTCCTCATATTAGGCTAGCCATCTAGTTTTATTATATATGCCAGGTGTATGTAGATGATGTCAAAAGAATTTGGGAGCCCATGCGAATGAATGTCCACTGGGCAAGGATGACACCACTGAGCATTGGCAAGAATAACAACATATCTCAGGGAAGGGAGAATTAAGGCATATTTACAGAAATTGTTCTCAAACTTTTCTTTTAGTAGGGAACTCTTCCTACCCACCACCCCTCACTTCTTAAAGACACTGTCTGCAGGTCCCCAGGGTGTACATATATAAAAGTAGAGGACAGGGGAGAAGGCTGAGCCCCAGACACTTGGGTTCCCCTCTCCTCCAGCTCTGTTATCTTGGAAAACATTATATTGGGGGGGTTATTATAAGTTGGGTAGCACTGGCAGTAGACTTCTTAAATAGCATCATGTTTTCATTTCTATTCTTTTTTGTTAGCCTAATCTCTTTTTAAAGAAAGATTTTATTTACTTTTAGAGAGGGGAAGGGAAGAAAGAGAGAGAGTGAAACATTGATGTCTGACCGATACATCAACTGATTGCCTCTCACACATCCCCAACTGGGGACCAGGCCCGCAACCCAGGCATGTGCCCTGACTGGGAATCGAACCGTCGACCCCTTGGTTTGTGGGCGGGTGCTCAATCCACTGAGTGACACCGGCCAGGGCTCATTTCTATTCTCAGTTACATATATATATGCTTGTTCAAATGCCTGGATGTTTCTTTGTTTTATCAGCCTATCAGTATGATTAAATGTGCCTGAAATTCAAAATATGAGTAGCTGAGTAATTCTATTTATGCCAATATTCTGTATTTTCAATTTTTCTCCTAACAGTATGCTTTCTGTTTGTCCCCAGGGGGCTAATGTCCCAGGTAAAACCCATCATGGAGGTACAAATCTGAGGGGGGAATGGCAATTCTGGCATCAAACGCTAAATTTCTACTTTGATGCCTGAACTCTTCAGACTGTCTAGTTGAAATATTTCGCGGATGGGAAAAACGGGCTGGAGGGCTTGGTGCCCAGGGTTATAGCTTACGAGGCAGTGGCAGACAGCTTACCGAGCAACGCCAATGGCGGTGAACACGCGGAGTTGCAGCTGACCCAGTTATCGGGCAGCAGGCGGCCTGCACTAGCACTGCCCGCACAGCCCTCTGGCCTGACCCAAATGCTGCGTCTGCACCGCCCGGTGCAGCAGCGCTTGGCAGTGTCAACAGCCACGTGGAGCTAATGGTTGCCGTGCTGGACAGCGCAAGTCTGACCAGTGATTTTCAGCCTTTTTCACCTCGTGGCACACATAACTGATTACTCAACTTCTGTGGCACACCAAAAAATGGGGTTTTTTTGCCGATCTAATTTTTAAAAAAGTATAATTTTTACCGATTGACCAAAAATAATAGTAGTAATAGTAATTACCAACCTTTCTGCTCCAAAGGTGCTTTTTTTAAAAAATCAAGTGCCTATACTTGTATATAAGGATTGCTGGTACCGAGAATTAACCAATCAGGTGTTAACCTTATGATGTGACATGACCAATAACATGCAACTCTATTATATGATCTATATATTTATGGTTCAAAACAGGGCATTCACACCTGAGGGCTACTGTCGTGTTGGTTGTTGTCATTGTTTTATTTGACCATCTAAAGGAAAAGAGGTCCGTGCCCCTGACCAAACAGTCAGGTAGTGCATGTTTTAAACATTCTTGTGGCACACTGGTTGAAAATGGCTGAACTAGACCAAAAGGTCTGGGGGATTTCACGTAGCAAGTTGAATTCATCGCAGTAATAAAAACAGGGGCAGATGAGAGTGGCTCGACGGGTGAGAAGGACTTACCGTCCCCGTCTTCTCCGTAGGCCAGAAAAGGGGGGACGGTGATGATGCGCTTTTCCCCTACACACATGCCCAGCAGCCCTCTGTCCATTCCAGGAATCAGCCAGCCGATTCCCACGTAGGTGTCATATGTTTTCATGCGGTTATGACTGAAAACCAACAAGAAAGGGGAGGAGCCCCATACCGTGAGGAAGTCTGTCACGCATCCGTCATAGGGTTTTTGTTACCCACATCTCAGCGGAACAATGAAGCCATCCCCACCCCTGGAGACAAGAATATACGGATCTTTGCTCTCAATCACAGGGCGGATATCCTCAACTTCATAAATGCGTGTAACTAAGCCACAGTGATTCATAAAAAGAGGCCTGTTTTTCTGTCTAACCAAACATACTAGAATAGAGGAAAGGGTTCCCCGTCCCCAGCTTAGCATCTTACACCCACGCTTCTCCACAGCTTCATATACATTTGGCCTTCACCCTCCTCCCACGGAAAAACTACAAAAATGAACCAAAAATGCCTGAACTACTTGGTAATAGGGCCCTTCACTTAATGATATCTGAAAATCCTGTTAATTTAAACATTGCTCTTAGGTATTTCTAAGAGGTATTACAATATTAACTCTGGTACTGTGGAGCATAAAGTATTACCCAAAAGCCTCAAGTAAAGAAGTTGATGCTGATGAAAGCTGGGAAGGGTCCGTTTTCTGGTGTCTCCAGGGGCATGAAAAGCAGGTGAGACAGATGAGCTTGGGGGCATTTCACAGAAAGTAGCATGAATGTGGGACTTACCTTGAATCAAACAGCGTCCCATCCAAGAATGTCCCGTTGTAGTGGTACCTTACAAAATCAGATACCTGGATGGTCCGAGGGCAGCTCGGGGGCTTGAAGTAAGTGTGAATCTGAACCTGATCTTCAGAATTCCAAATATCCATCAGAAGGACATCAAAATGAAGCACTGAATTTGGGGGTATCACACCAGCTAGAAATAAAGAAAGTTCACACTGAGAAGCTGCTGTCTTTTGGGCCACGTAAACACCTAGGATCCTGCCAAGGGTTCAAGGGCACGCTGGCGTCCAATTCCAAAATGAGCCTTGCCCACCCCGCAAGAGAAATTGAAGGAAAGGAGAAAAACAATTTTTTCTCTCAATAAGGGTAACATTCACTACACCTGTGTTAATACCACCTTCTTTCATAGCTAGAAGAAATAAACCTAAGATAGAAAGAATTTTAGCTCTGTGTGTTCACTGCTTATTTTTCCCTATCTAAAGCTTCCAACGATCCTCCGGTCAGCCTGACCAAACAGCCTGCAAATGGTCTGGTTGCTCCTGCAGATGTGTGTACGAGCCCGGAACGAAAACTTACAAACGCCTTCACTGCCGTAAGCAAGCTTTGGGGGGATCTTCACAAAACGCCTCTCGTTCACGCACATCCCGATCAGAGCTTGGTCCATTCCTGCGATCAGCTGTCCTTTTCCCACGAACACATTGAAAGTGGAGTCTCTGTCATAGCTGACGGCCCAAAAGGTGCGGAGAGAGAAAGAAAAGCGTAAACAATCTTTCCCTCAGTGAAACCAACCTGTGAAAATGTACCCATGGACAGAGTGGGGGCACTGCGAGGCAAAAGCCCGCGGAGGAGTTACTGGCCCAAGAACAGTTCTTGCAAGGCTGGAATTTTTAAATTGCCAAGAATGTTGCCAGCAGATGTAGTGAGAGAGCATCAGCATAGCTCTTCCACCACCCCGCCCCCCAAAATGCATATTAAGTTTATTTGGCAAAACAGCTACCAATTACTCTACTAAAAATACAGTTTACTCCACTGCTGTGTGATTGGTCCCTAAAAAACGACACCCTACATACTAATACCCAGATTAAGATACATTTCTTTTCTTTTAAGTCAATAAGTTAAACAAGAGGCAGCATGGGGTGGCATACAGGGTATGAAGACTCTCTTAACCTGTTTCTTCCACTGCCAAAAAAAAAAGAAAGAAAGAAAGAAAGAAACCAGGAGTAATAATTATAGCCATCCCAAGATTTGTATGATATAGCAACATGAAAAGTGCTCTGAAAACTTAAGGGTTATGCCGATGTGACTATAATTATTGTAGGCAATAGAAAGTCTGATGTAGTCTTGAAATCAGTAATATACGTGGTTTAAAGGCCGACTGGTAATGGCATTAGGTTGGAAGACAAATAATGGACTCATGACCATGACTCATGCTCTCATCCTCTTCAATGTCAAATTCAGCAAACAACAAGGGTTTGTCCACCAGGAGACTGCTGGGGGCATTGGGAGATATTTAAAAAAGTGCAAGGCATGGACTTTGGCTATTTTAAAAAAACTGGCAGAGACGCCGACAGAGTTTCAGACACTGTACTGAAGAAAGTGACTACGGGGCTTGGTTTATAATAATGAAACACTGGAAATGACTTAGAAGTTCAAGGGTATGGTATTGATTGCATTTAAAGTGAGGACATACAATAAATGCTGTACGGCCACTTAAGAATAACAGATTTCTGTCATGGGGATGTAATGTACAGCATGAGGCCTACAGTTAATAATTTGCATATTATATTTCATATTTGAAAATTGCTAAGAGAGTAGATCTTAAAAATTCTCATCACAAGAAAAAGATTTTTGTAACTCTATCTGGTAACAGATGTTAACTACACTTATTGTGGTGATCATTTTGCAAAATAAATAAATATCAAATCACTATGTTGTATGCCCAAAGCTGATGTGAACTGAGTGCCGGCCTGCAAACCAAAGAAAGAGTCATCGGTTCGATACCCAGTCAAGGCACATGCCTAGGTTGCGGTTAAGATCCCCAGTAGGGGGCGCGCAAAACACCACCACACATTGATGTTTCGCTCCCTCTTCCTCCCTCCCTTCCCCTCTCTCTAAAAACAAATAAATAAAATCTAAAAAAAAAAGAAGATAATCCCATTTTGAATTTATTTATATAGATGCACATGAAAAAATCCATGAGGTGATACATGAAAATATTATCAGTGATAATCTATAGGTAGATTTCAGGCGATTTAGTTTATTTTCTCTTTCATTCTCTTAATTTTCAAAATGGCCATGTAATATCTGTGTACTAAAATGCTGGAATTTACCTCATTCAGATGCACTCCCCTTCATCTGGTTAATTACTTCCACCCTCGATTCATTTTCTCTAAAAAAAGCTCAGGAAAACAGCACAGTCCCCCTCAGCACCGGCCGGGGCCGCTTCCGCAGACCCAACCCCCCTCCCTTCCCTTTGTCTGCCTAGTTTCATGGCCCGTTTTAATAGCCTTCCTTTCTCCAAGGTCAGTGAAGAAAAAGCAAGATTCCAGGGTCAGGCCAACAAGCCAGAGGACAAAAGAGCACGGCCAGCTTTGTGCCCCAGCCGGCTTTGCACCTCCACCCTCAATCTCCGGGGGACTGACACCCACCCCCTCAAATGCCTGCTCTTGAATTTCACGTGGCCCGGTCACCATGCCCTGAACCAACATCAAACTGGCAGGTTTGTGTTAATAATGGACCAGAACTCAAAGCTCCAGAGACTCCCCAGACGCAAAACATGTGCAAACAGCAACAATGCACAGGCTGAAAATTACTTTATAGCTGTTTTTCATCTGCAGCACCTGAATGATAACTACTATTTAGAGAGCGTTTATGATGTCAGGCACAGGGGCAGATGAACTTGCCCATATACTACCTCACTGGATCCTCACACAAAACACTTTAGGTGGGTGCTGATACTCTGGCCCCTTCGAGGTGAAAAAATTTCCCAAGCTCAGGGAGTTAGACAAGTGGAAAAAAAACCTTGAACCCAGCACTGTTCAACTCTTACCCTCCCGGTACAGGGCCTCCCTAGATGATGTGTAAGAACTGCTGCTGCCTCGCAGTGCTAATTTCTTTATTTGATGACTCCCTGAGCAAAGTGCTAAAAACAAAAAACACCCTTCTCAAAGAAAATGTGTAATTTACATACATGAGAAACTAACAAAGCAAGACCAGTCTTATCTACTGCTGAAAACTCTGACCATCTGGTAAAATAAAGTTGTTCAGGGCAAATTTGTGCTGATCTGTACAACTGGCATACATTCGTGGGCAGCGTCAGGCCAGAACTGGTCATGAAAACGAAGTCCGGGAATGAGCAGTTACGCAACCTGCCCCAGTATCTGGCTGATTGACACCTTTTGCAGATGTCCCAGGCTGGGCCCTGCAGGAAGCAGATGATATGTCCGAACTGGGCAGTTCCAAGCAAGCTTTATAAAGGGCGCTGTGTGCAAAAGTGTGTGTGTGTGTGTGCAGGGTGCAGAGGAAAGACAGGGGCACCCAGTACCTCTGGGGACAAGCAGGGGGTGCTGTTGTCAAAGCTGGGCCTAAAGGATCCAGGTAGCTCAGAGTGCCTGACAGAAGCTAAAGCAGAACCTCTGGTCTAGGGACACCGTCCACCGTGACTCCACAGACAGAGTCTGGGGAATAAATAGCTCCATTCTGTTCATCTCCCTCCCTCTGTTCTTCTGCTGACGTCCCATTGGCTGAACCCAACCAGAAGCCAGATGACAAGGAGGTCACTGATAGAAACCTCTTGTATCACTGGACAGGGGAAAGTGGACCTAGAAAGGCAACTGGAAATCATCCATCACCTCCAACACTCCCCTCTCCTCTCTACCAGCTTATTTTTCTCTCCCGCTCATTCTCTGTTGCAGACCCTTCCATCACATCCCTTGACAGTTCTACCCTCCCCTGCCCCAGGGGGTTGCTGGGAGGTGGTTGTGGTACCATCTGATGATGCTCTTCAAAAACATCAGCCCCAAACCCACCAAGACTGGAGATATCCTGTAAAACCATCACATTCGCCTCACTGAACTCTCCACACACAAGCACGCATCTCTTGCCGCACGTTCCTCAGGATAAATAACTACCCCTGGGCTGTATTCTTAAAGCATAAATACTGCGGCTCTATTTCTAAATGCAATGAGGATAAACTTTTAGAAGGAGAGATGGTAAACTGAGCACACTCCCTCTCTTGGGCCCCCAAAGCCCATTCCTTCCTAAGTTCCTCTTTTGAAACAAGGACTTGGAAAACTGGAAAGGAGACCACTGCTGTCAATAGATGGCAACAACATTTTGGAAGGTGGAAAGGGAATGGAGGAGCAGGAACTGATCTAGAAGGGAAGAGACAGGCTCTCCACGTGTGCAAAGGGGAGGTGGCCAAGCACCCTTTGTGTGCCTCGCGGAGCCCGCGGGCTGGAAGGCATCAGGGTAGAAGGAAGCCTGGAGCCCGTGAGTCTGCATTCAGAACAGCTGCACCACACCCCGAGCTCCTTCCCCACTCCCAGCACCTTGGTGACTATAACTTTAAGTTTTATGGAATTCCTCAACTGGTTTTTAATTACCACATGTATCACTTTTTAAAACTAAACTCATTTTTAAACTGTCTGCCAGAATTGACATACCTGTATACCACTTGTTGCTGAGATTGTTCTGGTCTCAGATCCAGGAAAAATAGAAAAATAATCCCTTATACAGTGGGGAGAAAACTGTCCTGCGGTTAGAACTGAAACCCTGACCGGCTCTCAAAGGAAAAATCAGCTCGCTCTAACTGTCAGTTTTAGACCAACAAAAACGGAATACATTACTCCCCCCATTTTTACTGAGGTATAAGTGACAAATAAAAATTGTATGTATGTAAGGTGTATGATCGGATGTTTTGATATATGTATACAGTGTAAGATTATTGCCACAATCAAGCTAATTAACGTATCCATCACATCACATAATTACCATTTTCTTTCTTTATTGTGGTGAGAACACTTAAAATTTACCATCGGGGTGCTGCCCTGCCCACCGGCTCCTCTCTGAAAACCAGCCCTGTAGAAGCCCTGAGCCTTCACGTCCCACCCACCAGATGGAACCAATCAGATCCTCCCCTGGGAGTGCAGACCTGAAACAGATTCCAGTTAGCATTGCTAGACCCGAGAGGCCATGTATGTGGTGTGGAAGTCTGCAGGGGAAGAAGGAAGCCCCTCTGCAACCCCTGAGAGACATACAGAAAGTCACCTGGGTTCATGACTCCACACCCTCCAGAGGAATCAGAGATCCGTCCAAAAATTCCCTCCCTTTCTGCTAAAGCCAACTGTAACAGGTTTCTGTGTCCTCCCATCCTCCACTTGAGGGCAGGAATTTTATTTTAGACAGACTTTATTTTTTAAAGACGTTTTAGGTTCACGGCGAAATGGAGAAGGTACAGTGGTCTCCCACATGCCCCCTGCTCCTCCGCAGGAACCGCTTGTCCCATTAGTGACATCGCACACCACAGTGGTCCATTCGTTACAGTGATCTGCACGGACACATCATTACCACCCCGAATCTGCAATTTACATGAGGGTTTATTCTCGGCGTTGTACATTCTATGGGTTTGGACAAATGCATGACATGTATCCACCACTGCGGTGTCATACGGAGTAGTTTGACTGAAGGACAGGGATTACTGCCTGTCTTGTTCTCTGCGATACCCCAGCACTTACAACAGCAGGTATTCAACAAATATGTGTTGAATGAGCAAATGAATGAACGAATGAATGAATGAATGAATATATGAAATAAAGGTGACCTCTGTTAATGAGTCTATGAGCCCTGGTTGGTACAGCTCAGTTGGTTGGAGCGTCACCCTGTAACTGAAGGTTCAGTTCCCGGTGAAGGCACACACCTAGGTGGCAGGTTTGATTCCCAGCCCAGGTACATACGGGAGGCAACCAACCAATGCTTCTCTCTCACATCGATGTTTCACTCCCACCCTCTCGCTCTCGGAAAGCAATGGAAAAATGTCCTCGGGCGAGGATAAAAAATAAATAAATAAACGTGAGCCCGGCATTTCTCAAAGTGTGGTCCTCAGACCAGCAGCATCAGCAGCACCTGGGAACCTGCTAGAAATGCAAATTCCCAGATCTCCCCCAGGCCCAGGAACTGAATCAGGAGCTGCGTAGCTCCCCAGGGCATTCTGATGCATGCACAGTCGGAACACCACTGTGTTACAGTGTCCCCCACTAATAATGGGGCATGCGGTATGCCCACGAATAACATTCGCCCAGTGTCTGGGCTGTAAGGGCCTGCAGAGAGGCCTGGTGGCTTTGAATGAACTGACCAGGTACTTGTTTTGCCTGCTAAAGATAACGGGGTCACGGGATCACGTTAAACTTCAGTCCCCAGGAGGAAATCAGAGCAAAGAGATCATCCCCTTCTAGTGGGGTGCTAGGGATGCTACGAAAGTCCTAACAGGCTGACAAGGTGCTCCAAGACCTGCAGTGTGAGAGCGGGGGCCCACAGACGCCTGCAGGCGGAAGCCGGTGTCTTCTCCCTGGGTCTGCAACGGCGGCCACCGGAGCACATTAACCAGCCCACAGAGGCTCCGAATGAAACCAAGCTGTGTCCGACCGAGCCAGTGGCCCCGGGCTGAAGGGCTGGACCTCCTGGCAACCGCCAATGCCCAGAAGCTGAAACGATACCAACTGCTCCCAAGCACCAGGCAGGGATGCAGGAAGAAAGCGCTGTGGAAAGAAAGGCCTTCTGAGGTTTATGACTCAGGTCAGGGTGACAGCCATTGTTTCCTTCTGGGCAAAATCTCCAAATCTGCAGCCTAAGCCCAAAACACCTTCAAGCTCTCCTCCTCCCTCAAGATCTTTAGCAGGAATAGCAAAGTCATGCCCTACTGCTTCTTCGGTTCTCAAAGGAACGGGGCCCTAGAGAAAAACTCACAATAGTGAAGCACCTACTGTGCGCCCAGCCCCTTCCACTCCACTCTCCACACTGCAGCCATGGGGACCTTTGTAAAATACAAGTCGGGTGCCTCGCTCCTGGGATTAAAACTCCTCAGGGGTTTTCCACAGTCCTTACCTAAAGTCCAAACTCCATATACCCAAGCAGGCAACATCCCTCCAAGGCTGGCCAAGCCTTCCTCCCTGGCCTCCTCTCATTGGTGCTTTTATTGCCCCTCCCCCCGCCCCATCGCCGCCATGCTCCCGCAAAAGCTCAGGCCACACTGAAGAGCCTGAAGGCCCCCAACCTGATGCTCCCACCTCCAGGCCTCCACTATGCTTTTCCCTCTACCGGCCACACCCTCTGCTCCCCACAACCCTCACCCCCCAGCATCTCCCTGTAAACTGTAACCCTCTCAGGTCTTACCCCTGCAATTCCAAGACTTCCTCCCGGCCCCACCCCCCCAAAACCCACATACATGAAGCCGTCTGCGTGCTTCCACGGCTCCTTGGTTTCCTCCCACTGTGTATGCGGTAGCCCACAGACTCCGGCACGAACATGCCTTGGTTCAACGGCCCAATCCGCCACTTAGCTGCCAGCTACCTCGGGCAAATTACTTGAACTTTCTAAGCCTCAGTTTCTTCATTCATAATGAGATATCTACCTCCCTCTCTTACAAGGCTGAATGAATTCATTTGCGATTCGATGACAAATACGTAAAGGCATGTGGTAAAAACTGTACGTGAGCTCTGTGTGAGAAACAGAACGCGCTATTATTTTTTTCTGTACTTATCACACTAGGTACTTGCCTGGACCACTAGTGGTAGGAAGAGACACTGGGGACAAGGTTGCTGAATGGCTCCTCCGTACTCGTTCCCCTGCCCCCACACTGTCTCAAAGGGGCTGCCATGCCTACAGCGTAGAAAGTATTAGACAACTCGTTCTAGCGGGCATTACTAAATATCATCACCTGGCTGGTGTGGCTCAGTGGATCGAGTGCCAGACTGTGAAGCAAAGGGTCGCCGGCTCGATTCCCAGTCAGGGCACGAGACTGGGTTGCGGGCCAGGTCCCCAGCTGGGGGTGTACGAGAGGCAACCACACATGGATGTTTCTCCTCCTCTCTCCCTCCCTGACCCTCTCTCTAAAAATAAATAAATAAAATCTTTAAAAAATAAAAAAATATCATCAGCACGAGCAGGGAATTCTTCCCTATTTCTAACTAAAGAAGCAAATGAAAGAAGACACACACAGATGGTCAATAAACACATGAAAAGGTGCTCAGCATCATTAGCAGGTAGGGAAACACAACTTAAAACCACAGTGAGATACCACTTCACACCCTCCTAAGATGGCCATAAGTAAAAAGACTGACGATTACAAGGGTCGGGAGAATGTGGAGAAACTGGAAGCCTCCTGCATCGCTGCTGGGAATGTAAAATCGGATGGCCACATGGAAAACAGCTTGGTGACTCTTCAAAAAGTTAAATATGGTCACCATAAGGACCCAGCAATTGCAGGAGGCATATATCCAAAAGAAATGAAAACACATATCCACACAAAACCTCGCACATGAGTGTTCACACATCGTTATTCATAATAGCCAGAGTGTTATAAACGCAAATGCCGATCAGCTGATACATAGATAAGCAAAATGTGACACAGCCATATGATGAAATACACACCCATAAAAATGAATGAAGTACTGATATAAGCTGCAGCACGGATAAACCTTGAAAATATTAAGTGAAAGAAGCCAGAAACAAAGCACCACAAATTGCATGACTCCATCGAGAGACAAGGAGTAATGAGTGGTTACCTGGGCTGGGGGGGGGGGGGGGGGGGGGGGGGGGGGGGGGGGGGTGACTGACTGCTGTTTTCTTTTTTTAAGTGATGAAAATGTTCTGGAATTCATAGTTGTGATGGGCACACAACTCTGTGAATACACTAAAAACCACCGAATTGTACACTTTAAATGGGTAAATTATAGTATGTGAATTATATCTCCAAAAAAAAAAAAAGAAGTGATTGAAACAATAGTAAGAATGAGCATTTCTAAGCACTTGCTCTGTACGCCACAGTAGACTAACAGCTTTTATAGATTCACTCACTGTCTGTAATTTCAAAAAAGGCAAGAGAAGAGCACTTTTTAAAATCCTCATCCATTTTTTTTTCATTACTTCTAGAGAGAGTGGAGGGAGAGGAAGAGAGAGGGAGAGCGAGGGGGGTGGGGGGTAGGGGGAGAGAAAGAGAGAGAGAGAGAGACAGAGAGAGAGAGACATCGATTGTCCGCCCTCTTGTAGGCGCCTAGACTGGGGACTGAACCTACAATCTGGGTATGTGCCCTGACGGGGAATTGAACCGGTAACCCTTGGGACTACGGAAGGACGCTCCAACCAACTGGAGCGGTAAGAGCATTTTTAAAAAGATAACCTCAGTAAGGAGCCCCAGCCTAGGGCACAGAGCAGATAGATGCTCAACAGCTCTCTGAGCCTCCCGTTGCTTCAGAGACAGCCGCACCTGGGTTGGTAACAAAGCCTTTGGGAGGGGGGCCTGGAGCCAGAGAGGAAGAGGCCTGTTAACCCAAAAGCTAAACTGGAGTGAAGTGGGGCAGAGGGGCTGTGATCTTGGGGCAGAGTTAAGGGAAGGAATCAGGCCCACAGCAACGCCGAGAGATTGCTCAGGACTTCCTCGCGCCTACAGGAGGTTTTGTAAGGCCAGAGGGAGGCAGTGGTGGTTAGCCGCACAGGCTCTGGACTTGGATTGTCCGGGTTTCAACCTGACTCCACTTAAACAAGTTTCTTAGCCTCAGTGGCCTCGAGTTGTACAAATAAAATGAGTTTATTACATGGAAAGCACTTAGAACTATGCTGGCACGTTGTAAAATCTCCGTTAAACGTTGGCGGCCGCGCGTCGTCTGCGGCAAGGGGCCTGCGAGAAGGAACAGGGTAGGGGCGGCCGGCGCACATCCACATGGACCCGCGGGGCCGACCCGCGGAGCGGCCGTCCTACGCAGATTTCGCGTGTGTAAACGCGCTGGGCGGAGAGGGTGGGCGTGACTCGTCCCAACTGCGCTGCGCAAGGTCTTCCCCCAAATCCGGTCCTGGGTGAGAGGACCCGGGGAGCAGGACGGCCAGGAGGCTCACTCCCTAGGCTGAGGGGTTTGGGGTCGGAGAGCTCTCGAGTAGGAGGAGGGAGAGGGAGGCGCGCGGGAGCAACGGGGCGGAGCTGGGGGAGGTCCGTCGGGAGGGAAAGGCCTGTCCGGAGAGCGGGAAGCGGGAAGCGGGAGAGCCCGCGGGGCGCTCGGGGCGCGGTACCTGGAGTCGAACTTCTGGCCGTCGCGGAACGTTCCCACGTAGTGGTAGCGCACGAAGTCACCGCTGCGCACGGTGCGCGGGCACTCGTCAGGCACGAAGCGCTGTTCGATCTGCAGCTCCGTGTCGGAGCCCAGGCCCAGGCCGGCCACGGGCGCCGCCTGCCCAGTCACCCAGAGCAGCAGCAAGAGCAGCGGCGGCGGTGGGGGCCGCCAGCCCCGGGCGGTGAACGCCATCGGGGGCAACAAGGAAAGGAGCAGGGGGGCGGGCGCGGAGCCGGCGAGGGCGCGCGGAGCTCGGGCGGCGCGCGGGTCGGGCCCGGGAGCAGCGGCGTTTGCAAACGTGGATAAGATTCCCGGCCCTCCCCGGACCGCAGCCACCACCCCCTCGCCCTCGTCCCCCGCCCCCGGCCACATCCGAGCGAGGGGAGGAGCTGCGGCTCCGCGCAGGGCGGGCCCGCTGCGCCCTGCGCCGCCGCCTGGCCCGGCCCTCCGACCCGCTGGCCCGCCCTGGGAAGAGGGCTGGCTGCAACAGAGGGGACGCGATCCCGAAGGAGAAATCGTGCACTCCTTGGAACTGGGCTTTGGCCCAAAGTTGGGAGAGAAAAGCGTTTACTGCCTAAGCAGGCCCGCTGGTCTCCGCCTGTCCCTGGAGACTCCAGATTTAGAACCAGGAGAGGCCCCTACGTGGCTGCGGATCCAATTACCCCTTGTTGCTTTGGGGAGGGAGAGAAACTTAGATTTTTTTTTTTTAACTTCGTTGCAAGGATGGATTCTACATTGAAAAAGACTGAAACCATTCTTCACAATTTTTTTTCAGGAATTTTTTTTTAATGCTTAGGAAGGGGGAGGCGTGTGTCGCCAGACTCCCTTGACAGTTGTACTGAGGAAAGCTTTCAATGGCTAACTGTGAGTTCCCCAAGCCACTGAGATGGACTGTGAGCTGACTTATGAGCAAACATCCCACGCGCGCTCTCACACGTGACTAAGCCAGGTAGGACTTCAGGTAGGACTCAGATGCCCCAAGAAATTCATTGGAGTAGTTAGATGCATTTAACTTAGAAATAACAACGTGGCTGTTAGAACAGCACAGCTGTGGAACAGCTCGAGTGTTACAGCTCAATTAGGAACAGCACAGCTGTGACACGCCTCCTTGGGCTTGGCCCTTGGTGGGGCCCCTCTGCAGCTGGACAGCTCTGCTCTGGTCCTCTCCACTCAGCCCTGCTCTGCTTTGCTCTGCCCAGAGCCTGGCTCACAAGGCGGGGACACGGTGCCGTCCACCCATTCAGCTCAGGCTTCTCCCTGAAGTTAGTTTGCGTGAGAGGCCCCTGGGTAGAAGCAGCTGCTAGGCCCGGTTTTTAACATTTGAGCCCAGTTAGCCTCTGGGAGGCCTACTTAGTAGGTATATTCTTTCTCAGGGTCTGTGAAAGCAAACAATCCTGATACCAAAATGTGGCAATGATAGCAACAGAGAGAAACCGGGCACCAATCTAATGTATATATAGAGAAATGCAGAAATACTAAATAAAACATGAGCAAATGGCATTCAACAATTTATCAAAGGAATAGTACATATAACATATGGACTACCTAAGTGACCTTTGGCAAGTTAATTAACGGTATCCCCAGTAAGATGAAGATAAAAACATGATAATTTTAAGATTATTATAGATCTAATTCCATCCCAGGATCTAATGAGAAACTTCGTGTAGCACAAAGAAATGTTCATTGTTCCTATTACAGCATAGTCTATTGAAATAGAAAACCTATTAATATATTTCATCCTATTACTGCTGTTAGTCTACAGTGCTTGGGTAAAGCTGATCCCACCCCAGGGAATTAGGGTGGTCACGTGGCATAGGCTTGGCTAGTCAGAATACTGCTTCTCCCTGACCACAGTGATTGTTTCTGTGATAACTACACGAGTCTGGCTAAGCCAATGAGTATAATACATGGAACTGAGAAAGGTTTCTATCAGCTGGGGCTGCTAAGTTGTTGCCATCTTTGCCCCCACAGTGGGAGAACCTCCATGAGAAGGAGGCAATACAAAAGAAAGTGAAGCTGGGAGAAAGAGAAATTGCTGACTCTTAACATTTCAGCCCCTAGATCCAGCCATTCCTGAAGTTCTACCCTGTGACATCTCACATATATGAGACACTAAATTCCTTTTTTTTTTTTCCCCCCTAAAACAGTTCCATTTGGATTTTGGTCTGTTGTTTTCAAAAGAGTCTTGACTAAAATACTTGCTAAAATGGAATTGTCACTGCCTGGGTCTTTTTGCTAAGAGATCAAATCATTGTGTTAAGCAAATATTTGAATCAGTCAACACTCAATTGCAAGTGTGAAAAAAACAACTCAATTGGTTTCTGCATGGAAGTATATCCTAAAGTTTTCAGCTTATGTGCTTGCTTGCTATAAGATCAATGGTTGTGGTTGAAGAATGTTTTGTATTTTTTCTTTTTATATTTTCCTTCTTTTCTTTTATATTAGGGGCATATCTTGACCAGCAATGAAGCATCCCCAAGAGGGGAGGAACTATTCCAGTCCAGCTTAGTTGGTTGATGTGTGCCACTTAGATTTATCTCTGGCATGTACCATATTAGGCAATGGGGTCTGCCCTGACATCCCTGTTTACTGAGTCTCAGGGCCTCTTTGGTTTTTGTTTTGTTTTGTTTTTTTATTATTGTGTGTTTCTCAGGGCTTCTTCACAGGATCTCTCCCCATGAGTTAGTTTGGGCCTCCTCACAGCATGGCGGCCCCCAGAGCAGCTGAACAGTTTACATCTCTGAAGGCTTCAGGAGGGAATATTTCGAAAGAACCAAGTGGCGGCCAAATGACCTTTTCTGACCTAAACTCAAATATGATGAGGCATCCCTTCCACTACCATCTACTGGTTACGAGCATATCACTGAGGTTGGTCTAGATTCAAGGAAAGAGGCATACACCTCACCTCTCCATGGGAAGAGTGTCCAGCTCATTTGCAGAGAACAAATGAGATGGGAGAGATTATTGTAGCCAACTTGTATAATAAACTTGCCACAATGACCAACATTATTTACATTTTAAATCACAATGTCAAGTTTTTGATGTACAGTAGGAGGCATACCTTTCCACTGACCCCAGTACTAAGATCTGACTAAACACCCTTCTCCTCGTAGTAGGACCTGACATGGTACTCTATTGGCATGCTGCTGGGCGAGAATGGGATCAGCACAGGTGTGTAGCTAGTCTTGGAGGCTGTACCCTTTAAGATGGCACCAAGTTTGGTCAGTTTCACACCTTATTCCAAATGACGCATATTTTCCTGTAGGCACTAGAACACGTGTGTGTTGTGTTTGTGTGATGAACAAACGCTGCCTGATTGCTTTTCCTTGGCTTTTCCTTTCCTAGAGTCTGTAGACCTCTTCCTTCTGTTAAGTTACATTTTCTTTGCTTCTCAAACATCTTCCTGAGACTACTCTCTTCTTGACTAGATGGGAATGTCTAGGCCTGGGTAACTTGCATGAACAGCTGGACTGGTTCACGCACTGATTGTGGAAACCCTGATTTCCAAGTTCTGGGGCACACCAGTGTAACACTGCTTGTCCGTTCACGGTCCTTTGTGTGTTTATTTGGATTTCTTGTAATAATATGAAAGATCGCCCCAGATATTTTAGGTATTAATTATATTGAATGCCACATTTGAGGGAAATATTCCCTATGCTATTACTTTCACTTCCTTTGTGGTTTATCCTATTAAAGCTAAACCAATTATTATAACCACATATCACATAACACTTTAAAAATACAATCTAGTTAAGCACATAACACTTTTGCATCCAGACTCTGGGCCTCAGCCTCCTTATCTATAAAATTAATGTAACGTAATACATAAAGGTAGTACCAGAACTTAAGTTTTTAAAGATTATATCAGATCCTATTACGGGCTTAGCTCAATGAACAGCACATAAAAGCACTCAGTATATATTAGCTTTTCATTTTCAGCACCTAAATCTTGTCTAAACGCAACACACAGTCTCTTAACCAGGGATCACACACTCTAGCGGTCCCCGGGCAGCGGGGAACGGCTTCCAACGGCCAGCATCCGTAGCCCTCGGCCGCCACCAGGGGGAGCGCTCCGACGTCCTGGCACCAACCCGACTAGCTGCGGAGGGCTCTGCGCTCCAAGCAAGGACATAAGGCCGCGCCGCGGGGAGGCGGGGACCCGCGGCCTCGGCGAAGAACCGGGCTCAGCCGGCCGGGTGGCGGCGGCGGCGGCGGGAGGGGGCGCTGCGGTGACCCGCAGGCGCGGCGCGGAGGAAGTGCTGTCTTCGTCGCCGCCTGAGCGCACGGGCTGCGATGTCGTCCCGGCCCAGGCACGCCGACCCGGAGACCGGGAGTGCACGGCCGGCGCGGGAGCCGCGGGAGCCGCGGGAGCAGGAGCTGCAGCGGCGCCGGGAGCAGAAGCGGCGGCGACAGGACGCGCAGCAGCTGCAGCAGCTCAAGCACCTGGAGTCCTTGTAAGTCCCCGTCCGCCCCAGGGCTCCTGCGAGGAATGGGCGCCGCCTGGACGCCATAGGCGGGGTCCTCGGAGACCCGCCAGTGGGCAGGCGGGCCGGCTGCGGTTACCGATCCCGGGCGGCGCGCGCTCGCCTTGCAGCCGCCCCGCGGCGGGAGGGAAGGTCGGTGCCAGGCTTCCCGGGGGCCGCCTGAGCCCGGACCGAGCGCAGGCCCCGGGGCGCACGCGGGGAGCTGGGGGCGCCACCGCAGCGCGGAGCCGCGGTTGGTGTCCACGTGCGGCGGCGTCGGAGTTTCGCTGCGGCTCTATTGGGCGCTCCCTGGATTGCTTTGCTGGAGTCCGGCCTGTTTTTTTCACCTCGGTAGGGCAGTGGTTGCAGAATAGGGCCCTTGCATTGTTGGCACCCACAGTCCTGGCCCCTTCAGGCCACTCGGTGTGGTGCTGTCTGCCAAATTAAATGTTTCTTGCCCAGTGCACAATGGGGAAGATAATGTTTTTCCCATCTTAAATAAATGTAGTCTTCTTATTACACAGAGCAAGTTATTGCAGCCTGAGTGAATGAACAGTTGGCCTCTCAGATGATACAAAATAATGACCTCCACCAAATTTTTGAATATTAAGAATTTACTGTGCCCTGGCAGCTGTGGCTCAGTGGATTGAGCGCTGGCTTGAGAACTGAAAGGTTGCAGGTTAGATTCCTAGTCAGGGCACATGCCTGGGTTGCAGGCCAGGTCTCCAGCTGGGGGCATGCGAGTGGCAACCCATCAGTGTTTCTCTCCCTCCCTTTCTCCTTCCCTTCCTCTCTGTCTAAAAAAATGAATAAAATCTTTTAACGAAAAGAATAACTGCAAAGACACATGTGGACTTCTTGGTGGTCAGAGTGCAGAAGCCAAATCGTACATTAACATACTTCCATTTCCAAATCTATTATTCGTAGGAGTCAAATATTACTTTAAACTTTGAGAATTATCCTTAATAGGTTAAATCAATGAATTATTTAGCCCTAGGAAAAACCATCAACTACCTTCCTTTAAACGTGTGTAAACAGTTGTGAAATGGACTTTTTAGGCAGTGCCATTGCTAATAATAGATTTCCAAATGTGTATTTCCATCACACTTCTTTTCATCTTGGCAACAACAGTTACATATTTTTCAGGAATTTGGATTTCATTTTGGCCATATGTTGTTGTTTGTACCACTCTGTGCCTCAAAGGATGGATTATTGGATTTAGAGACTGCACTACCACGCTCCCTGCGGTCTGTATGTGTAAGGCGTACCAGGCATGTTTCTGATGAATGCTTGTAGGTGAGCTGTAGCATTTTCCCAGTTTATGCAGATTTCCAGTGTTATTGCTAAGTTTTAGCTATGTCATGCCACCACTTTGTGTTGGAAAATACTTTATGCATTTGCTTTGGAAAAGCACTGTCCCACACCTAAGCAGCTAAGTCTGTTCATGCCCAGTTGTTCACGATGTGATGCTCATGGGGCAGATCCCCCTCTGTCCACTTAGAAAAGCTCTGGCGTTGGTTACTTTCATCCCACAAGCCATTTTCTCCCGCCTGTGCTGGACCCAGGCCTTGGCCTTTGACATGCCAGCGGGCCAATCTTGAGCTGCCTCGGGAGGCTGCCAGAAACATCAGCCTGTCTTCCACAGACGGGGCAAAGCCAGCATAGTGGAGTGCCCTTCCCGTGTGTGCTGCGAAAAATTCACCCATGAGGAAACTGAGGCTCTGGGGCGGTTAAGTAAGTTGCTCAAAGAACACAACAGAGAAAACAAATCCAAGTTCAGCCAAGAGTTGTGATCTCCAAACCCCATGGGATTTCCACTCTGCCTGGCTTCCGCTCAACAGGAGTCACAGCCACATCGTTGCAGGACTGGAACAGACTACTAGGGGACGTTGGGGTCTTTTACCCCCAGAAAACAGAACGTGTTTTATTGGGACAGTTATGAAGAGTTATTGTCCCATATCAATATCTAATTCTTTTGACATTAATTAGTGTTTTGCCGGTGATACAAGTGATACATTTCATTATAGGAAACGGGAGATTAGCTGACCCTGCTCTCACCATGTAGGCGCACCCACATTTCCATGTTTCTGGAGTCAAGACACAACTTTAAACCAGCACCAGTGCCCAGACACCCTCATAAAATGGTCCTCGTGGAGGCATTGAACAGGACTGGGATGTCTTGTTTCCTGTTAATAGCCAAGAGTGAGTGCACACTTAAAACTGAACACGAGCGTTCGGAGCACATTTCCACGGTTGGAATCCAGAGGCCTCTTCCAGCAGCTCCCACAGAGTTTGTAAAGCTCAGATGTACTGGGAGCCCAGGGGCGACTTGTGTCCTCAGGGCCCTGGCAGTTTGCGGATGAAAGCACATTCCCACACAGCCATTCATGCACTTAATCAAGCAGTTTTCTTTCTTGAATGCTGCCTGTCATCCAGGCCTCCTGCAGGTGTCCTGCACGCAGAATCCAGGGAGGTTACTTTGGGCAGGCAGGCAGGAGGCCTTCAAGAGAGCTGAGGGGTGGGGTGGGGGGCTGGCTTCCATTCGCTCTGGGCAGGGGGTGGGTGGGAGGGTCTTGAATGAAGACAGGCATGGAAATTGGGGGAGGGGGCAGCTCTTGGACAGATCGCCTTCACTCTTTCCCCTACCACAGGCCCTCCCCTCCAACCTTGCCCCCCCCCATCCCCACCCCCCTCAGCCAGGGGAGAGCGCTCAGCCCAGAGCCCCTTCCACATTGAGTAAGTGAAAGTTATGCTGGGTCAACAAGCTGACAACTGTATTGACAATTTGGAACCATAATGAACTCAGGGGTTTTCTTTCCTCTCGTTTTCCCTGTAATCTCTTGCTTTCCCTTTTTCCAAAAATAAAATCATTGTGCTAAGACACCAAGTTAGTTACAATTTCGGTGAATTGAAGTTCTAGGTCTCAGCGGGGTGTGGTATAACATCGGTTTATGTATACATGGTCTCTTGAATGCTGGGCATATTTTATTACCTGTTTTAGACAATGTAGTTTTAGGGTTTTATTAAAACCATCCTTTTTATTTTAGCCTACAGTTGCATCTTGCTATTAAAATGTGTTATGTTCCTGGTAACATGGTTGATGATTTTTTTTTTCTTTCTAGTTATGAAAAACCTCCTCCTGGGCTTATCAAGGTCAGTGTGAAGTGTGACCATGCGGTTATTCTCTTAGATGTATCAGACTCAGTGCTCAGATTCAGTCACTTGTTATGAAAACAACTGCTGATGGTTTTGAACCTCCTTTCATGGTG
Organism: Mormoops blainvillei; assembly: GCA_004026545.1. Lineage (NCBI taxonomy): Eukaryota > Metazoa > Chordata > Mammalia > Chiroptera > Mormoopidae > Mormoops > Mormoops blainvillei. The sequence continues at coordinate 44,679 of PVJD01007616.1, read as the reverse complement.
ATCCTGCTTCTTCCCGGCAGATGCCAGTCAAGCACTTTGGGCTTTGTCATGGACCTGTTCCTCTGTAGAAATTTCATCAGCCCAGTGCCTGTTCCCTAGGAAACCAGGGCAGACCACGTGTACTCCTCAGATGTTGTCACTCCCCTTCTCTCCCCCTCCAGCCTCTGCTGCCCCCATGCTGAGTCTGACCCTCCTGGTGCTGGTCACTTGAGTGTCACCAGCTCAGAGACCGGCAGGCTCTGGGGAGCCCTGGCGCTGGTCCGAGTCCCTAGTGCAGGAGCCCCTCCTCCAGCACCCTGGCCCAGGTCAGCGTTTCTGGGGAAGTGGGACTTCAAGGAACAGTTAAAAGCCGAAGCAGCCTTTTCTGTTTAAAGATTTAAACTTTCAATTAAGCAAAACGATTGAAAAATTATTTCATTGTAAATTTAATATTCATGGAAAGCGGACAAAAAAGCTCCTTAATTATCACTGTAGTTCTTCAGTGATGAAGATGCGTATCAGAGATATAGCATGTGTGAGACTAGAAAACATGACAGTGACCTTCAAGGTACAATAAACTGTTTCTATTCTCAGTAGTTTTGTTTAATAATTCTTATACCTTGTCTCATTCCATAAAGAGTTTGAAGTGGTGAAACCTCTTTTTTTTAATCCTTACCTGAGGATATGTTTATTGATTTTAAGAGAGAGGAAGGGGGGGGGGGGACTGAGAAAGAGCCATATGAGAGAGAAACATCAATTGATTTCCTCCCCTACATGACCCAACCTAGGGGGACAAACCCACAACCTAGGTATGTGCCCTGACTCAGAACTGAACCCACAATCTTTTGCTTGTGGGACGATGCTCCAACCAACTGAACCACCCAGCCAGGGCTATAGGAAACCCTTTTGGTGATCTTAGAATCTAATGTGCATTAGAATTTAGATAGGGCTCACAGATCATTCCTGTATAAAGGACCCATTTCTATTTTGCTTCACTAGTAACTTTCCTCCGAGAACAGCCGCTTCGTTCTCATGATGTAATTCTTCTGGTGCAGTTATTTCCATTTGTCTGGTCTCCTTTGTCTTTCCAGTTCCTGGGAGGGTAAGTAATGATGACCTGGGGAGCTCCACCCCCCGAGAAAGCTGGGCGACGCTGTGTTCTGAAGCAGGTGGGAGAGAATTCCAGTGCTTTTTGGCCACGTTGGTTACGCGTTGTTTCCCGTTTTAGGAAGATGAGACTAGGCCCGAAGACTGTATACCAGACGTACCGGGCAACGAACATGCCAGGGAGTTTCTGGCTCATGCGCCAACAAAAGGACTTTGGATGCCGCTGGGGAAGGAGGTCAAAGTTATGCAATGTGAGTGCAAAAGTGCGTCCAGTCCTCCTGAGCACACGCAGGTTATGGCCCACGAGTCCCAAAGCACATTTATCCTTTCAGTTACCGCGCTCCCACCACAGGGCTGTTAAAGTCACGGCGTGATCTGTTTTATAGATACGGACACCAACTTGCATGTGTCCGTAAGTGGTCCGAGGCAAGAGGTGCAGCCAAGGCGTGACTCCAGGGCTCCTGCCTCCAAGCGCAGTGGTCTTTCCACAGGGCGGTAGCTGCCTGCGGGGTGCACTCTGTAGTCATGTTCCTGCACCAGAAAGGATCTTCCGTGGTAGAAATGCCGTGGGGGCCCAAGGATGCCTTGGTGGGTGTCGTCTCTGTCAGTCACCCTCCATCAGTGGTGGTGAGGTTTATCCACGAAACCTGAGATGTGGGTTGAGACAGGCAGAGCTCTGCGTGCCCACCCCCTGCCCCCCTCCAGTGCAGCAACACCTTCGTGCTGCACCAGGTGGCATTTGAAGAAAGGGTCCCGCAGCCTTTTAAAGACATTTGGTCACACCAAGATTCTTTATGCACATAGTTAAAATAGCTGTTCCTTATCTATTCTTCTCCATTCCCACTTGAGGCTTTTTTGGTTTCTTATTTTGATATTTCTTGTCTAAAGAGCATGTTCCTAGCGTATTGATTTTGCAGGTGTAGGCATTGTCTGTTGACATTGTACAATGGAAGATGAGAATTTAGGTCACACCTGCTTTCACCATACACATACCCTTATTATATCTCATCTTTCCAAGAATAGTTTTATCATAATTTTGGTTCGGTAAATCTTTGGTATTTGTTTTATGATTATATTCAGAACCAAGTCATACAGTAAACTGACTGCTTTTCCTTTCAAGCATCCTGAATAATGTTCTCACTTTCCCCAGAATTAACAGATATCTTGTTTTGTTGTTGTTGTTTTTTTGAGGGGCGGTGTTTTGTTCATTTATTATTCTTATTACTGTTTTTGTATTGCCATGTACTGATTTCTCATTCAACCCAAAACAGTTCCCAAGCTTGAATCTTAAGACCTTCAAACGCTGAGGTGTCCTGTCTGTCCCATCCTTCTGAATGTAGTTGCTGCCCTGCCAGTACTCCAGGGGTGTCACTTCACTGTGCATTATGAATCGAATGTCTATTCCCCCCCCAACAAATTCATATGTTCAAGTCCTAACTCCCAATGGGATGGTATGGGGAGATGGGGTCTTTGGAAAATAATTCGGATTAGATGAAGCAATAAGGGTGGCTCTCCTGGTATGATTAGTTTGTTTTAAAAGAAGAGAAACCAATCCTGGCTTGTGTGGTTCAGCAGACTGAGCGCCAGCCTGCCAGCCGAAAGGTCATGGGTTTGGTTCCTGGTCAGGGCTCATGCCTGGGTTGCGGACCAGGTCCCCAGGTGGGAATGCAGGAGGCAACCTTTTCCTCTTACCTCGATGTTTCTCTCCCTCTCTTTCTCCCTCCCTTCACCTCTCTCTAAAAATAAATAAATAAAATCTTTAAAAAAAAAAGAAGAAAAACCAGAGAGCTTGTCCTGTCTCTCTCCACTGTGTCAGGACACAGCTGTCTGCAGACAGGAAGAGAACACTCATCAGAAACTGACCTTGCTGGCACCCTGACCTTGGACTTCCGGTCTCCAGCACTGGGAGGAAATAAAGGTCTGCACTTTGTTGCAGCGTCCTGAACTGACTCTAAGACACTGTCCTGCAGTTTCCCTTAGCCTCTTCCTGAGTCGCAGGTCCTGTTTACTGCATGCTGAGTCTTCTTTGTTGTTCTATTCTCTTGTTAGGATGGAGGACACCCTCTTACAAGTTCCTTTGAAATGGATTTGTAGGGGATACGATTTTCAAGACCTTAATTTACAGGAAACATCTTTATTTTACGGGTTCTATAATTTCCTGGGTTAAAAAATTCATTTTTCTTATATGATTTTATATGTAGAAATACCTAATGATGCTACAAAAATAAAAACTTTTGGAACTAATAAATGAATTTGGTAAAGTAGCAGGTTACAAAGTCAGCATGCAAAAGTCAGTTGCATTTCTCTACACTGACAATGGACAATCTGAAAAGGAACATACAGAAACGATTCCATGTACAATAGCATCAAAAAGAATAAAATGTGTAGGAATTAACCAAAGGGGTAAAAGACTTATGCAATGAAAACTATAAAACATTGCCAAAATTAATTAAAGGCAACATAAATAAATGGCAACATATCCAATGTTCATGGATTGGAAGACTTACTATTGTTAGGATGTCAGTACTGCCCAAAGTGATCTCCAGGTTCAGTACAGTTGCTATGGTAATCCCAATGTCATTTTTTTTGCAGAAATAGAAAACCCCATCCTTAAATTCATATGGAACCTCAGGGGACCCCACATAGCCAGAAGAATCTTGAAAAAAAAGAGAACACCTCCTGACTTCAAAAGTTACAGTAATAAAAACAATGTGGTACTGGCATAAAGACCCACATATGAACCAATGGAACAGAGTAGAGAGTCCAGGAACAAAGCCCTGCCTATATGGTCGAATGACTTTTGACAGTGTAACAACGGTGACAATGGTACCAAAGCCAGAATGGAGACGGGACAGTCTTTTCAACAAATGGTGCTGGGAAACTGGATGTCCATTTGCGAAAGAATGAAGTTGGACCCTGGACTCAAATACACAAAAATTAAATGGATCAAAGACTGAAACGTAAGACCTAAAACTGAAACTCTTAGAAGAAAACAAAGAGCAGAGCTGCACAAAATTGGATTTGGCAATGATTTCTGGGGTAAAATACCAAAGGCACAAGCACCAAAAGAACAAAATAGACAAATTGGACTTCATGAAAAATTTAAAGTTCCGAAAATAAAAGATATTGTCAACAGCATAAAAAGGCAACCAACAAAATAGGAGAGAATATTAGTATCTGCGAATCATATATCTGACAGAGAATGCATAGAGAATTCCTAACTCAACAACAAAGAAACAACCCGATTAAAATTTGGCAAAGGACTTGAGCAGACATTTTGCCAAAGATACGAGTATATATACAAATGACCAGTAAGCTCACAAAAGCATGCTCAACATTACTAATCGTTAGGGAATCGCAAATGGAAACCACAGCGAGGTGTATCCCATAGCCACTAGGGCGCTGTCATCAAAAAAAGCAGAAACGAAATGCTGGCAAGGATGTGGGAGAACTGGAACCTTGGTGTAGTGTTGGTGGGACTGTGACTGGGACAACAGCCATGGTGGGAAAAAGTACTGTGGTTCCTCAAAAAATTAAAAATAAAATTACCATGTGATCCAGCAATTCCTCTTCTGGGAATGTACCCTAAAGAACTGAAAGGAGAGTCTTGAGGAGATACTTGGACACCCATGGTCTTAGCAGTATTATTCACAGTAGCCAAAAGGTAGGAGCAGCCTGGGCCCATCAACGGAGTAGAAAAACAAAATATGGAGTCTACATGCAATAAAATACTGTGCAGCCTTAAAAAGGAAGGAAGTTCTGACACACGCTACAACATGGATGAACCTTGAGGGCAGCTTACTAAGTGACAGACATACACTAGTCACAAAAAGACAAATACTGTCTGATTTCGCCTATGTGATGTACTTAGTGTCCTCTCAATCATAGGGACAGGAAAATAAAACAGGGATTGCTACCAACCCCCAATCCCTGGGGAGTAGGGAGTTACTGTTTAATGGGGATAGAGTTTCAGTTTCACAGAAGAGAAGAGTCATGGAGATGGATGGTGACGATGGTAAACTTTCTGTTACGTGTACAGGCACACCTTGCTTTATTGTGCTTCACAAATGTCGCGTTATTTACAAATTGAAGGCAAGTTCCTCCACCAGCAAAAAGATTATGACTCTATTGCAATACACACTTTATTGTGATGGTCTGGAACCAAACCCACAGTATCTCCGAGGTCTGTCTGTAGTTTACCACAATTTTTTAAAAGTTTGAACAGTTCAGAGTAGTAAGTGGAAACCCAATGCAGGTTTGAACTGCATGGGACCACTTATACACAGGTTTTTTTCAATGAGTATTGTAAATGTATTTTCTCTTCCTTGTGATTTTCTTAATAAAGTTTTCCTTTCTCTAGCTTGCTCTATTGTATGTGTACATACTGCGTATAACATACAAAATATGTGTTCACCGGCTGTTATCAGTAAGGCTTTCTCAGTAAACAGTAGGCCATCAGTTAAGTTTTGAGGGAGTCAAAAGATGTTTGTGGATTTTCAGCTGGGGTTGGGGCTTTTTGAGGGTTTCACAAAGCCCGTCTTCCCGCTCCGTGGGGTCAAGGCCGCTGCCGTCACAGCTCCATGGTTGTAAGGCTGCTTCTTGTCAAGGCTTGTAGAAGCGGGGGAGAAGGTTGGGAGGAGGTCCAGTTAAAATGCCAGGAATCCTGCTGTTCACACCAAGGTTTCCCAGCTTTCCTCGTATGAACGCTCCTTGGATTGTGTCAAGCCTTCAGCAAATTCCCAGGGTGTCACGTAAGTTCACGTGGGCAAATTTTCTGAAGGAACAGATTTATAGAGACTGTCCCATGGCCATTCTTGACGTATTTGCTGGGTTATTCCTTTTGAAAAGACTTCTCTTCATTGTCATTTTTATGATTTCTCAGGAAGAGAATGAAAGCAGATAAATGTGTTTAGACGTCCTCTTTACCCAGAAGTGTACAGCTTTTTTAAAGTTTGAAAATCACTACTCCGATGAGGTAGTTGCATTTCACTTACCATTTTATGCAGTAGCTATTTGCATTGACTTGGAAAATAGGAGTTTTTGAGTTGGGAGCAGAGCAGGTTCTACCAAGAAATAAATGACATTTAAGCTTCCGGGCACCTCGGTTGTGCCTGTCAGAGGCCTGCAGGGACCCCATCAATATGTTGACATGGTCATGTGATTTTGCAAAATTTGGCAAGGAAAGATGTTTTTGTTTCCTGAAGATCCCCCTGCCTCCCAGTCCCTACAAAACAGATTCACCCCAAGCATGATAAAAGATATATATATCTATCTTTTATATGTATATATAACATATATATATATAATACATCCCTTGACTCATTTTATTGGTTGTAATGTTATCTAGAACAGTGGTTCTCAAACTTCAATATGTCTACAGATCAGCAGTGAGTCTTTTGAAATTCAAGCGTACATCAGTATTTCTGGGTGGGCGTCCTTTGCGTTTCTGACAATCTCGATTTTCTAGGATCTTTCATGGTTCCTTCACTGATTGCATTTGCTTTTAGAATTGGAGTTTAATGACGAAAAACTTTAATGTGATCTACTGGTTCTTTATCTTCATGAAATGAAACTGTTATACAGAAATATTTTCTTTTTTTCTTTGATTTCAGGTTGGCGCTGTAAACGGTATGGTCACCGAACAGGCGACAAAGAATGCCCTTTCTTTATCAAAGGCAACCAAAAGTTAGAACAGTTCCGAGTAGTAAGTAAAACCCCAGCGTGCCCATTTGTGTTTACAAAGGATGGTGAATATCCATGAACAGGCAGTCACAAGGGAACTGGAGGTTCACAGAAAATACATTCACGGAAACCTTTTGGCCAAAGTATCTGGTGTTAACTGCATCTCTGTTAAGTTGCATTTGTGTGAATGCAGATCAATTCATGAACAAACAACTGACTTCCTATTAAAGTGGTACTTGCCTATACCTTGGGAATAGTGCTTCTTTTTCTGAAGCAGACATTGTTATTTATTCAATTGTTTTTTTTAACTTACCTAAAAAATCATGTTTCATAGTTAAAATTAGGGTTCTAGTTTGACAGTCTTTATCTAAAAATTAGATGTCTTTAAATTATAAGCTAAGCTTCGGCTGGTGTGACTCAGTTGATTGAGTTCCACCTTGTGAACCAAAGGGTGGCGGGTTTGATTCCCAGTCAGGGCATGTGCCTGGGTTGCAGGCCAGATCTCCAGTGGGGGTGCTCAAGAGACAACCACACATTGATGTTTCCCTCACTTTTTCCCTCCCTTCCCCTCTCTAAAAATAAATAAATACAATTTTTAAAAATTGGCTTTAAAAATTATAAGCTAAAGTATGTATATAAGCTATATAGGCTTTTTTACAGATTTTATTTATTTATGTTTAGAGAGAGGGGAATGAAGGGAGAAAGAGGAGGAGAGAGATATCGGTATGTGAGAGAAACATCAGTTGGTTGCCTCTCACACGCGCCCATTCGGGCACCTGGCCTTCAACCCAGTCATGTGCCCTGACTGGGAATCAAACTGGCGACCTTTTGGTTCACAGGCTGGAGCTCAGTCCACTGAGCCACACAAGCCAAGGCTATATATGTCTTTAGAAGACAATAAAAGAAACCTTTCATTTCCTCACTTTATTTTTAACAGTCCCTTCCCCTAGGTGTTAATTCACCATTCAGGAACTGCTCTGTCAAGTGAAATATGCTGCTTTCTGGATGTACAGAGGTTAGCAGCATGTCACAGTGGGGTCAACAGGCATCCTCCAGAGTTTTTCAGATGTTTAAAATAGTGTTAATTTTTAATAATCTTAAGTAATTTTTTGATCAATCATTCCACTTCTAGGTGGAATGTCAATATTTATAGACATTCCATAGAACACAGAGTGGTAATAAACCTCAAAAACTTTAAACATATTTTTTTATTTTTTGACTCAGAAATCCTACTTCTAAGAATTTACCTTAAGGACATAAAAGAACATCAGTATATACACAGCTGTTTATGCATATATCACAATAACTTTCATAATTAATTGTATAATTGAAAAATTAGAAACCAAAGAAAAATAGGAGATGACTTAATAGACCAACATATCAACATAAAATACTGTGACAAAAATTATTTAGCCATTAGGAATTATGTTTTAGAAGAATGTGTAATGTTACAAGAAAATGGTCATGACAACAGGTGAGAAGTAATTAGAGTTATGTATATATAAAAATTATAAAGTGATTATAATTTTTCATAAATTATAAATAATGATTGAAGGAAAGAGACCAAATGTTAATAGTAATTATCCTTGGGTAGTTACTGTTGGGTAGTGAGGTAATAGATTTTTTTAACTGAATTTTTGGTAACATTTAAAATTTCTGCAATAAATATTTCTTCTTTTTTAAAATTGAGGTAATTCATATACCACAACATTTCCCATAAATATATTCTTATTTTTAAGTAATTTAAGTCATTGAAAATTATCTGTACTTCCCATATACTTCCAGACTTTGTTTAGGGTACTAAACATATTTTTGTGTACCTATAAATGTTTCATTCTTATGTATCATCTCTTATAATTAATTTGTTTTTTTAAATACTATCTCTTAGTCATCAATCCACATAGAACAAAGAGAATTACCTCAATATTTCTCCCTTGAATAGTGCTTCATGATTTTGCCAGGGTTTATTTCCTTATAAGGAATATGTATTATATCCTATATTTTTCCAATTGGAAAATTCTTTTCAGAGCCTCAGTGAGTTTGCAGTGATGGTGAGCCTTAGGAAGAATTAGAATATGTTTTAAAAGAACTATACCAAACTGAAAAAAAAATAACTAGTTTTAGTAACATAGGGATTTAATATTTATTTAACTAATGGTCCATGAAGTCTAACCCAACCTTAACCTTGTCTAACCCTCAAGGCGCATGAGGACCCCATGTATGACATCATACGAGAGAATAAAAGACACGAGAAGGATATAAGGTGAGGTTCTCCTGATGATAACAATATCCTCTTAAAGCTTTAAATTAAATTACCGTAAGTGGGAAACAACTATTCCAGTATGAGAGGAGAGGTTTAATAAATAAGGTACTTTAATGGTGAAATACTTGGAGAGCAAGAGTAACCATTGCACAGGCTGGTGTGCGGGGAATCAGCCGGTCCGCCTGTTCCACCTGGGTTAACGTAAAGCAGTGGGCGTGGCCTAGCTTGTCAAGCCACCGACGGCTGAGGTTGGCAAGCCACGCTGTGGTGTCTGGTTCTGCTGTATGATTGGTTCTCTTACATCTGATTTAGTTTCTGTTCTCCAATATATTTAGGGATTTGAGCTAGTGTTAAAAATTATTCTTAAACATGAATAAAGATAGTGTTAAAAAAAAAGGGAGGTTCCCCCCGCCCCAGATTGGTGGTCTTGAGTTATAAATGTTGTGGCGGTAGATTACCTAGTTTGCACACAAGCAGTGGGGCGGTGATTTAGGAAAGCACGTGTCTGTTAGAAGTTGTAATAGCGGGGAGTCTAGAAACCTGCATGGGCGTGCTCCTTGGGGCACACCCACTCGAACCTCCTTTTGGAGTGAAATTTTTGTCTCCTAAACCATTAGGGTCTCCCATGAGACTTGCCGCCAGGCGAGCAGTGGGGAGCAGCAGCTGGTGCTGGGCTGACCCCCTGAACCGTTTCCAAAGCCCCCCTTTCTCTGACCTTCCAGTGAGCTGACAGTAGCCCCGCCTGGGCTCTTTCCTGTTACTTCTATCCTATGCCCTTCCTTGTTTCACCATCCCCAGCTTTAATAAACGTTTTCTCAAAATAAAAGAAGAAACAGGCAGAAACATTTAGGACAATGAAAAGAACACAGAATACTTGTACACTGGTTATGGTCCTGTGAGACAGCCGTGGATGGGGAAAATGTGCAAAAAAAAATAAGTACTGTGCTTAATGAGGTGATTATTTGTGACTTTTGTTACTCTCACTACTAATCTTATATCTAAAAAAAGTTTTTGGAAGTTATGGTTTATGGTCCTTTGACCAATCTTATCTGTTTAGGATACAACAGTTAAAGCAATTACTGGAAGATTCCACCTCAGATGACAGTGGGAGCAGCTCCAGCTCCTCAGAGGGTAAGGAGAGACACAAGAAAAGGAAGAAGAAAGAAAAGCATAAGAAAAAGAAGAAAGAAAAGAAGAAAAAGAAGAAACGAAAGCACAAGTCTTCCAAGTCACACGAGAGCTCAGACTCGGACTGACAGGAGCCTGGCTCGTTCAGACTCTCGCCTGGGAGATCAGACACTGGGGCCACAGAGCAGGGGACTGTGGGATAAGAGAGAACGGGAGAGAGGACACCGAGGAGGGTGTCTGGTGTCACATGTGTGTGTTCTCACACACCTAGTGAAGGTGTGACCAGCCAAGAGGGATTCACAACCTCCCAGGTGCTCGCTCCGGACAGCGGCTCACTTCTGGCACGAAAGTCTTTCCAGTGTCATCCAGCTGGTCACTGGGGTTTGTGACTCCTGAGCAGCGGCAGGGAGGCAGGACTGAGGGGGTGTCCAGGGACGCCCCTCCAGGCACTGTCACCTTCCATGGTGAGACTGCTGAGATCCCAGACTGCAGGCTGGACCTTCCTGTGCTGTGGAAGATAATAAAAGGTCATTATTTATTTTTCAAATGTGTTTATTTTTTCTTTCTTTTTTTTTCTTTTTTTTAAAGATTTTACTTATTTTTAGAGACAGGAAAGAGGGAGAGAAACATCAGTGTGTGGTTGCCTCTTGTGTGCCCCCTACTGGGGACCTGGCCTGCAACCCAGGCATGTGCCCTGACTGGGAATTGAACCAGCAACTTTTTGGTTCGCAAGCCAGCACTCAATCCACCGAGCCACACCAGCCAGGACATTTTTTTATTTCTGAATAATACATGTATGTGTTCCGTTTTTAAAAGGTACGTAGGTTTAATATGAAAAACCTTCTTTCTCTGACAGCTACTCAGTTCCCTTCCCCAATGGCTAACAACGTTACTGGTTTTTTGTGAAGATGTCCAGAAATATTTCATGTATCATAAGCAAAGGTGGGTTTTTTTCTTTTTTCTTTTAACATAAACGCAAGCATACTATCCACATTTGTTGGCACAGTTTTTAGTTTTCATTTTTTTAAATTAGTTTTCATTTTTTAACTCAGCAGTGTAAAATACGTTGGGCCTTGCTGCACACAAAAGGCCCGTGATCAGAAACCCTGGCATCATGGGTTGATGGGGGCGGGGCTGGGGGAGTTGGATAGCCTGTAATAACAATGAAAAATCGTGCATTTAACTCATTTAGATCTTACTGCCATTTTCCCGTGATGGTTATTTTTCCCAGAATAACTGAGTCAGAAAAATTTTGAGGATATAAGGATTACTGTACTAGATCAACTACCCACATCCCAAAATTCATCCTCACCCTGCTGGCTAAGCCCAGCCCACCAGGAAACATCTCGCTTTGCCTGTGCGCAGCCAAGGCAGCTCAGGAGGCTGGGAGGGTGTTTGCTCATTGATGAGCCACAGTGGAGCCAGATATTGTTCAGGGGCAAGGGTCCCTCCCTGTCTGCCAGGGTCTGTTGCTGCTGCCATCCTCAGGGTCCCCAGGAACTCACCATTCCCTCTTCCTGCCCCTTCCCCTGGGGGTTGGATTCCCTGTCTCTCTCTCTCTCTTCCCCCCACCCTTAAGGTTTTATTTATTTATTTTTAGAGTGAGAGGAAGGGCGGGAGAAAAAGAGTGAGAGAAACACTGATGTGAGAGAGAAACATGAATCGGTGTTGCCTCTTGTACCTGCTCTGACTGGGACCGAACCTGCAACCCATGCATGAGCCCTGACCAGAATGGAACCAGCGACCTTTCACTTTGCAGGACATGCCCACTAACTGAGCTGCTCTGGTCAGGACTCCCTGCCTTTTTAAAAGAATAACCCATTTTAGCCAGGCTGGCTCCTTCCTCAATGCTCTTCAGTAACTACTCCTAGACTTGGCCTTAGGAAGTTTATCTCAGTGACACAGTTGGCCCAGATCGGAATGGCCAGAGCTTGTTATTTCTAAAAACCCCAAGACCAGTTAATTCAGCCATCCTTTCACCTGCCCTTGGCATCCTAGCTCAGCATGCAGCAGAAAATTCTCCTTTCAGGAATTGTCTTTATCCTGCTGGTATGCCATTTATGTTAAACATATTCTCTTACAGACCTGGCCGGGTGGGTCAGTCAGTTGGATCGTTACCCAGTACACCAGAAAGGTTTCGGTTTGATTCCCGGTCAGGGCACATACAGGAGGCAACTGATCAATGTTCCTGTCTCACATAGATGTTTCTCTCCCTAACTCTCTGTCTCTAAAATCAATTTTTTTAATAGAAAAAAAAAAAGAAAACTTATTCTCCTACAATATGAAAGAAAAATATCAGAAATACTCGAACTGGGCATTGCCAGGAATTACCTTATATTTTGGACTCCATTTTCCGAGCTTGTGCTTGGCTTTTCATCTCGCCTCCAGGAAGGATTACAGATCAGGGAAGCGCTCACTGGTGCCACCCTCGTCCTCTTGGGCTCCCTCTCCCATATACTGACGCTAGCATCTTCCCCACTTTCTAGATATCTTCCAGTATCTTCCCGAGTTACAGCCCTTTAAGTGTCTTGAGTTAGTTCACCCACAACACGCGAAACTCCTATTTCACACGTGTCAAAAAGGCATTCGGATTCAACTCATTAATAGTGACACACTAATGAAAAGCCCATCCCTTTCCTTTTCTCTGAGGAATTTAAAGGAGAATGAACCAAATTGTTGCAATATCTGGTAGGGAGTTAAAGCAGTGCAGTGCCTTCCCAGTTCCCATGAAAGCAAGGAAGTTGGCTTAGCTGGACTCGTGTCTTCCCTGTTCTTCAGTTACTCCGGCCAGTGCTTTCGTTCTCAGCCTTTCCACCTCAGTTTTGTTCTGCTGGGCTAGGAGTGGCGGGAACAGTGACCAGGGAGAAAAATCTGTTCATCTAAATTGACACTAAGCCATTCATTCACAAATATGAGCGCCTGTGTGGCGAGCTCTACGGCGAGACCCCATTGGCTACTGCTCTAAGGAGACAGGGTCTCCTTGAGGACGGTGCGAATGTTGCAAGTCTCATGTGTTATGTCCTGAAACAGGCTGGGAAAGTGAGAACACAGGTGATACCAGAACACACAGGACAGTCGTGTCATCCAGCCGTGGGTGGGGATAGGGGTCAAAGGTGTTTCCCTGGAGTATTTAAACCAAATCTTGGAGGAGGGGTTAGGAAAAGTCATTTCCTTAGGAAAAGATCTCCTGATTCAGACCAGCCCTGAAGACAGTACCTTTTTTTGCCTTTTGGCATCTCATCTGAATAATGCATTGCTATCCCTTTGCACCACACACTTACACCATCTTGAGAGGTAATTGGTTCCTGCAGAAAATTAAAAATAAAGGCCATTTTCACTACAGCGTGCCGTAGAGGCAACACTGGTAGCCTGATCTGTATGTGTCGCTATACTGTCACCCAGGGAGCCTTTTGGGAAGGTACCCCATGCTCTCCCACACCTGCCCTGTTCTTACAAACAACATTGGGAGAGACTTCAATACAAACCATGCATAAACGTCTTGGCACCTGTCAGACTTAACCTGCTCGATTTATTGGGAGAAGATTCATTCCACAAATCAACCATCTAGGGCCCAGTCTGTGAGTATAAAGAACTTTTGTTTGCCTAAAGCTTCCTTTGTTTCTAGGAGTGTACACTGGTTGGAAGAATATATGGTACTAGAACCCACTCTTGGGCACATCTATCAGTGTTGGTATCAGGGACCTACGATGTGCCTGGTCTCTCCATCTATAAAAACAAGCAAGGAATAGCCTCTCTCCTCAGGAAAGGTCCTGTTATGGAAAATCCTTCATCTATTTCTCCTCTCCTTGACTCCACCATCCTTTTCACCTTATCTAAAGGTCCTTGGAGATTGTAAGACAGGAATGAAGGCCAAAGTTTATGCAACTGGCCCTCCCCTATTGGCAGTGTTATCAGTGATGTGAGCACTAGGGAAGGGAAGAAAATGTTTAAGAATCACACCCAGATGGAATTCAATTTATTTATTGATTTACAACTTATCATTCCGAAGGCTTTACAATGCCACAATTTCTTAACTTGGTTGTTGGTATAATAGCTTTATTAGTTCAGATCAAGAGAGATAGTGCCCTGGCCGGTGTGGCTCAGTGGATTGAGCACCAGCCTGCAAACCAAAGGTCACCAGTTGATTCCCAGTCAGGGCACAAACCTGGGTTGTGGGCCAGGTTCCCAATTGGGGTGCAGGAGAGGCAACCACACATTGATATTTCTCTCCCTCTCTTCCTCCCTCCCTTCTCTCCTCTCTCTAGAAATAAATATATAAAATCCTTTTTTTTTTTTAAAGGAGAGAGATTAATGTTCCAAACCAAACATCCTGCCCTAGCACTATTTAGCGATTCTTTGTAGCTGGAACTCAGAAATTAGTTTCCTATGAAATAACAATGGAATAGTACATTTCCTTGACTTCGTTGTACAAGAGACTCAAGATATCTTATACAGAGAATTATTACCAATTTCTTTTGTTTTCATCTTTAGGATAAAGCTAAAGTTCTTGACTTCTCTGTTCTGTTTCTACCCCCTTCTGGTGATGACTCCTTTCCAGCTCTGCATCCTGCCACCAGCTCAGGTCACACCGAATGGCTTCATCAGCTCTGTTAGACTGGGCTGACCAGGCCGCAGAGGGAATGGGCCCCTGGGGAGGAACTGTCCCTTTCTCCCACTTCCTCTGCGTACACTTTCTCAGGGGAGTGGTCTTCATCCTCTTGGGAGTTATTGAGAACACCCTGACTTCCACACAAACTGTCAAATCCCATTGGGCCGCACCACATTGTCTACCATAAGCCAGATCATATGAATGCAGAGTTTCTTGCAAAGTCTTCCCGCCTATATTACTCGGGATCCTTCACCCTCTTCCATCCGTATCATCTCTTTCTCAAGGCTCCTTAGGTATGTTTCCATACAGACTGTCCTTACAGTAGCTCTTACCATGTAGCTCCCTCTTCTGGGCAACAGAAGACAAAGCCCCATCCGTTTTGCAGGAATGTGGTCAGTTTCTCTGTCAATATTAGCAGTGGAGATACTGGTCACCCTACCTATGTCATGGCTGTTGCCTTCAAGTGTAAGTCTTGTTTTTGACTTGTGTTCTCAGCTTGCTGAAGTTCAATTTGAGTCTCTTTCATTTTCATGTTCTCCCTAAAGCCACTATAGTGCTGGAATTGGGCCTGATTATTACACACAGGGAGCAGAGATCTGTGGTTAAGCATAGTGGGCAATGGGGACTGAGTTACGAGGAAGCCAGGGCACTCATTGAGCATCCCTGAATTTGGAAAACATAGACTTCCACTTCTGAAACCTAGAAAGAAAATATGGCAGTCAGTCATTTTGTCTCCCGCAGCCCATCACAACATTCAGAGAGTATGCATCCGTTCGGCACACCATGGAGCTGGTAACTAATGGCCCCAGTTCCTCCCTGGATATCCCAGGACCCAACAAATGATGGGGCGATGAGTGGAACAGTGGCACTCCCCTAAACCCTCCTTCAGCACTAGAGTAGATACCTGTTCTGACTGGCAAGTTCCCAAGCCACATCAGTTAGCCAGCACATTATGAGTATCACTTGTACTTAATGACTCTTTTTTAAAACAGACCAAGTACACATTAAGCATCATTCAAGACTTTCATGGCTTCAGAAAGAATTCATGTCAGGGCCCTGGATGGGCAGCTCAGCTGGTTAGAGCATCATCCCAATACACCAAGATTGCAGATTCGATCCCCAGTCAGGGCACAACAAAACTATCTTTCTCTTTCACATTAATTTTTAAAAATCATGTCAGGCCTTACAAAGTGAAGGGAAACAAACGTTCTTTGGAATTGAAAGCCTTTCTAAACCCATTTATCTGGCGCCATTCACACACACACCCCTTCCCCCATTTCTACTCTTCAGGGGTGATCAGTGCAACGGTGTCGATTAACACAAGACATTTTTCTCATACAAATACATTATTGGCAAAGGCATTTGATTTTGCAAGACAGATTTATATAACTGACAAATGAAGTCAAGACAAAACTTCTAAGTATATAAAGGAAGAAGTTATATTCAAATCAGTGGTCATGAGACATTTTAGTCAGTGTTGTGAGGCTGATCATATAAACTCAATCTAACTGTTGAAGAATGTACCAAAGTGTCTCTTGTGTCTGGCATAATATATTTACACAAGCGTTTGGATTTCTTTTTTCTTTATTGAAAGAAACAAAGAAAGTCTCAGCTTAGGGTTTAATGCTGTCTTTAAGAAGTAAAAAGCCAACAGAATGGTGTTCATGAAGCCACAGAGACAGACACCTTCCCCAATAAAAGTCTGACCTTACACCTTGTACTGTATGAGAAACTATAACAAAATACTATAATTTGTCCCTGTGATAGCATGTCTCTGTCACTAGAAACCACTATGGGACTACTATCCAATCACCCACAGCAGAAACACAGGTGTTATTACAGTAATTTTTTCGCCCTCACTAATCACCCAAAGCTATCAGTCTAGTCTTTTTAGTGCTTTCCCTATTCTGTTAATCAATACAAAGGACTTAAAGTCCTCTCCAACTTCTCCCCTGAATAACTAGTGCCTTTCCCGACCCATCTCCCAGGTCTGTAATCCACGCCACTGCCAGAGTCCTCTTTCTGACCCACTTTGACTCGCTCACTCCAGTTACAGTATTTGAATGGCTTATCACAGCCTGTCAGGAAGTGGGGAACAATGGCCAAATTCCTTAGGATGGCATAAAGCCCCTCATTATCTGGTGTCTCACTTATCATCTCATTTCTCCCCACTAACACCACAGGCTTGGCCATATGTGGGTCCCTCCGCTACACCAACTACTCTTCCCTGTTCGGGGACATCCTTCCCAACTCCCTTCGAGCTGCTACCAAAGCCTAACTCATTAAAAGGAGGGAAGGAAAGGGAAGGGAAAGGGAAAAGGAAGGGGAAAAGAAAAGAGAAAAGGAAAGGAAAATCCTGCCATTTGTGGCAATAGATGGAACTTGAGGGCATTTTGCTGAAAGAAATGCCGTCGGAGCCAGGCATTTGGAATAAACGGGGATACTGTGGCTGAGGAAGAGAATCCGTGCTGACCGAGCAGATAACAATGTCTGTGCCCTATTGCTGCTGGGGATGGAAGAAGCAGTAATTTACAGACATGCAAAGGGGCTGGTGGCAGAATCGAGGGCTGGGTTGGGTTGGGTTGGGGATCGGTAATTTGTATCAGCCCCCATCTGCAGTGCTTTCTCACTGCTCAGCCGTATTCAGTTGCTAGGGAAAGACTGAAGGGTTGGATGGGTCAAGGACTATGGTTTTTGCAGGCCTCGTGGAGAGAAAAATCAAGGCTTCAAAACAGTTCTGTGTGATGGTGAGAAGTTAAAGGAATGCATCATGGCACACACTGCCTATCCTGCACTGGCATGACCCCGCATGGGTGCCTCCTTAAATTCTGCACTCTGGGTGCCTTACCCCAGCCTGGTTAGTGGCCTAGCATATAGTTGGGAAGAGAAAGTAAATAATGTCAGACAGGAGGGAATCAAATGGAGAATAAGTAAGGGAGATCTTCTACATGGCAGCCCAAGAGCTAAAGGAGACGGGTCGTGGTCAGAGTATAAAAAGGCAAAGTATACAATTCCAGAGATGGAGCAGTTGCCCATTATAACTAGGTCCACCTGGTGCCCGTGGTGGCGGTTTGCTGAAGGGAGTAAAGGTCGCTGGTGCTGAGGCAGGGAACACTCTGGAAAGCCAGGGTTTAGGGTGAGTCACTGCCCCCTTCACATTGTAGTCATCTACGGGATCCCAGGTCTTTAGCGAATGCGGCAGACTGTGCAGCGAGGTGACAGAAACGGCATGAGACGTTTGCATTCATAATTTTATACTTTCTTAAAGAGAGTCCCTTAAGTTTCATAATATTCAGTCCCCTGAATATTATGAAACTTGGATCTGCCACTAACTGGTGGTCATATCTCAGCCCTGACGTGCACGGAGAAGGGGAGAATGAAGAGCCACCTTGTGAGAGCAGCTGTCCTTAGGAGGGGACACTGTTAGGAACTATTCAGTGAATAGCTTGAGGGATGTGGTGGCTCACAGGTAGCCAAACAGGGCTTCCCGGTGGCACAGTTGGGAGGGCCAGTAGGGAGGTCACCAGGAAGCAGGAGTGGACTAGGAATGTCCCAGAGAGGCCAGCTAACTGGGTTTTGAGCTGGAGGCAGTGCCGGATAATGTCAAGGGTGAAACAAAGTGGTACTGCCTAGTCCATGGATTCCAGCTAGACCTCTTACGTAAGGCGGTTCTGTGCTAACTACAGCATTTTGTGTGTGGTGGCGTATATGAGGTTAGATGGTGGTTATTTTGGTGTTAACGTCCAGTTAGTGAACTGTGTGTTCTCTGCTCAAGATTCCAAATGGGTATCATTATCGTCATCTCTATTTTAAGATAAAGACACCTGAGATTCAGGGAGATTAAGTAATCTGCCCATATACATGAAGCTGCCATCCTACTCGCTGGAAGAGGAATGGGCTGACATCTTTGGATTCTAAGGCCCTGGGCCTTTTCTAGTGCTCAGGTGATTAGTCACACTCATTGTGACAGTTTGACAGTCCATGTCTCTCATTAAAGCGGAGTGATTTCAATTTTCCCCTCAGTTGGCACAGTGACTTCATATTGAAATTTTAAACACATGTGTAATGACAGTCCATGTTTCCACACCCTGAGCCTCATCTTTACCACATCAGTCAGTAAAAGACACAACTAGTGATCCATCACTCACTCATTCATTCCCTTCACAAATATCTGAGTCCCTACAATGGGACTAGTTCAATTTTGGCCCTGAGGTAACATCAGGGAAGAAAAACAAAATTATAATTCCTAGGGAGCTTATATTTTATGGGATTTGGAATGAGATGCCATTTATAACTATCAGATTGAGGGAAGAAACACAACAAGTCTGACAACGCCAAGGGTTAAGTAAGGAGTGGAGTGACCAGAACATATATACGGTGCTGGTGAGAGTATAAATTGATAAAATCATTTTGGAGAGCAAGTTGACAATATCTAAAAAAAGTTGAAAATGCGTCATACCCCATGAACTAGCAATTCTTTTTCTAGAACTACCCTAGAATAAAATCTTGCACATATACCCAAGGAGACATTTATTTAAAATGTTAGCTGCAATAGCATTGCTCATAATATGTAAAAATTGAAAACCACCTCAATGTTCATGAAACACGAGAATGGATAAATATAGTATAGATAGGTTATGGGATATTACACAGGAATAGAATGAACTGGAATCACATCTCCATGGATAGATGTTAAATAAAAGGTTCTAACTTATTTCTTTTATAAATGTCTTCTATAGTTTTTCTTACACTTGAAAATGATTTATTTAACTTACATTTTCTGTGTTGGTGGTGTACAGGAATACTATTGATATTTATATACTGATTTTATATTCCAGCAACCCTAATGAACTCTCCTAAGTTTCAATTTTTGGTAGACTTGACTAGATTTTTTTATGTGGACACTCAAGTCATCTACAAATAATGGCAGTTTTGTTTCTTCTTTTCAATGACTATCTTCTCATTTCTCTTACTGGTCTTAAGCTTCTATGATCTTCAATACGATATTCAATTAAAAACCTGATAGCAGCCCTGGCTGGTGTGGCTCAGTGGATTGAGCGCCAGCCTGCAAACCAAAAGGGTCACCAGTTCGCTTCCCAGTCAGGGCACATGCCTGGGTTGCGGGACAGGGCTCCAGTTGGGGTAGTGCAAAAGGCGACCACACATTGATGTTTCTCTCCCTCTCTTTCTCTCTCCCTTACCCTCTAAAAATAAATAAAATATTTAAAAAAATAAAAAACTGATAGCAGATACCATTGTCTTATCTTAATTCCTAATGGCTCCTCATAAAGATTGTTGTGAGTTATTTTCCAGATACTCTTCATCAAGTTAGTAGGATCTCTCTTATTCCAAATTGACAAAGAAGTTTTAAAAATTTGGATGAATGTTGAGTTTTAGCAAATGGTTTTCCTAAATATATTGAAGTAATTGTAAGTTTTTAAATCTTCACTTTATAATAAAGCAGGTTCCTTAATAGACTTTTTCTCATTAAACAATCCTTATATTCTTGGGATATACCCAACTCAGTTTTGATATACTTTAATATACACTACAGGATTCCATTTGCTGGTATTACATTTGGATTTTGGAATCTAAGATTACAAATGGAATTATTTTATAATTTTCAATACCAGTATTGTCTTTTCTTGGTTTCATATAATCAGTTAGTCTCATATAATCAGTTAGATAACTTGCCATCTTTTTCTGTTCTCTAGAGTATTTTGCATAAGATCTAGAACTAGTTAACATTAAAAATATTTTTACATTCCTGAAAAAAATAAACATAGGTGACAGAAGCCATTCCTTTCTCCATATTCCCCGTCTTCTCCATCTTCTGGTAAGACTAAAAGTGCTGCATCCATTTTGCAACCATGAGGGAAATGTCAAGAGAATCAAAAAACTGTGGTTCTGGTGATCTTAAGCTGTTGAATCAACAAGGGCACCTGCCTACCTGCAGACTGGTTTTGTGACCAAACAGACCCTTATTTAAGTCATTGCAATCAAATTTTTTTTACTTGCAGCCAAATGCATTCCTAACTATACAGCTATTAAAATTACAGCTTTTTAGTGCTCTCTTTCATCCTCATAATTAGCCTCTCTTTACATAGTTACTGGCGTTACTATCTAATCACTCTATTTTCCTTCATCCCCTTGTTTATTATATCTAGCTATAATAAATCCATCCTTCACAATCTTCACTGCCACTAAATGAGCTTAGACCCTCCGTCTCAGGTCTGGACTATTTTAACAGCCTCCTAATTAGCATTCCAGCTTCCCGTTGGAAATCCGCCATGCTTCAGAATTATTTTTCTGAAAATTTTTAACTTAAAAAATTATTTATTGTTTCTCTAGATAGAGATAGGAAAGAAAGGAGGGAGGGACGGGAGAAAGGGAGGGAGAGACGGGAGAAAGGGAGGGAGAGAGAGGGTGGAGG
>PVJD01007616.1:0-23378 GCA_004026545.1 Mormoops blainvillei | reverse complement strand
CACACTCTTACCATAGGTATTGTTTGTTTCCTCCTTCCTGTTTAGACTTTGTGTCTCCAGGATCCAGTCTGGCACAGTGCAGGTTCTCGAACATTTGTTAAATGAGTATTTTTCATGGCTTTTTTGTTGTTTAATATAAAAACACTTAAACATTTAGTCAGACTAAGCAGAGTGATAGCATATTGGGCACTCCATAAAGATTTGTTGAATGAATCTAGTTCCTAAATCCCACTGGAAAACCCTTAATCAGTAGTAGTCCCGAATACACACATCTTGGTGTGCATTCAGTTGATCTAGCCTAGCCTACCCTCCAGGAAGATGCTCTCCAGTAACACATTATGCATTATGCTTTTAGTTTATAATTAGGCCTGTACGTTCTAGATAGGGTTTGTGCCAGGAATGAAGTTATGAAGATAGGTGACGACTGTGTGGGTATTTCTGACAATCTCTGATCCATAAATAACTTTCGTCAAACGCAAGACCAAACTGTGTGCCAAGTTAACCAAACCAGCGTGGGCCACGGCCGTCAGCTGCTACTAAGGCTTGGCTTCTGAAGCTGAAGGTGCTCCTTTGGAATTTGCTGGCGGCGGAGGGGGACAGGTAGCAGCCCGCATTGCGGCACAAAACTATCTGAAAGCTTCGCATGCAGACAGGCTCCCTCCGCTCCCAAGACTGCGGGCCTTTTCAATGCTGTGTTGAGCTGTGCCTTGGCCTTGAGAGACCAGGACAAGAAGCCTTTCTGGATGAGATCGGGCAAACTGAACTTACTCTAGAAAGTAGAGGGCGTGTTTTGGAGAGAAGGGGCTGAAAGACAAAGCCCACTGAACCAGCGCCCAACGTCTCCCTTATTCCCCCGGTATAGTGTTGTCTAGTCCTCATTCTTATTCCCCGACACACCCTGCAAATTTCGTATTTCGAGGGGGAGAAAACAGCCTACAGCATAATATTTGGTGCTTTGCGTCCCGGATTTCCTAGCAGTAACATTCTCGGGCCTCTCCTTCCATCAGAACCTCCCGCGCCGGAAGCCGCGGGCGAACCCAGGCCCCCGCGTCTTGGAGGAAGGGGGTGCAGAGGCGGCCCACCCTCCGGCGCGCACGCGCCCTCCCCTGACCTTCCCGGGAAACCCCTTCAATAGCGCTTCCCCGTCACCTCGCGTCGCCCCCGCCCTTCCTGCTATTTCCGCTTCCTTTTTTGCGCCTGCGCGGATCCAATTGTTTTGGCTTTCCGGTAGGCTCCAGCCAAGGAAAAGGGAGGGGGAGCTAGGGTGCGGGTGGAGGAGGGGGAGCTAGGGTGAGGGCGGGGGAGGGGGGGGCTCGAGAACCCGGGAAACTGCAAAATTGCCGCCTGTGCCGCTAGGCGCGCGCGAGCAGGAAAAAGCAAAACCTGGCAAGGGCTGGCCAGCAGCCCGCTGTCCGCACGTTCCGGGGCGGAGAAAGGGGCCCGCCGAGGGGGCGAGAGCGCGCCGCAGGGGCGGGGCGGGGGCGGTGAGCCGGGCGTCTCGGGGCCCGGGCTGACGAGGCTGCGC
This sequence comes from Mormoops blainvillei, assembly GCA_004026545.1. Classification (NCBI taxonomy): domain Eukaryota; kingdom Metazoa; phylum Chordata; class Mammalia; order Chiroptera; family Mormoopidae; genus Mormoops; species Mormoops blainvillei. Next base: position 21,853 of record PVJD01007616.1, on the reverse strand, counting down.
GGGCGGACGGCGCGGCTCCCGGGGGAGGAGTCTGGCGGTGGTCGGGCCCCGAGGAGCGTGCGGCGGCGCCCGCAGAGGACGCTGATTTCCGCGCAGCACGGAGCGCCGAGGGAGGGCGTGAGGGGAAACCGGAAGGAAGAGGAGGCGGCGGCCCCAGCCTTCCAAGGCGAGACCCCGGCCTTGGCCGCGGCGGAGGGCCACGCCCCCGCCGCCGCGCCCTAAGGGCCCAGTGTCCTCGGGGCCGCCGGCCACACCGGATCCCAGCCGTCGGGACCGAGGGACGCGGGTAAGCAGGCGTCGCCGGCGCCTGGAGAGAGGGGACGGGCGGGGGGTCCCCGCGACGACCTGTGGCGGAATTGGGGGGAGGAGGCTCGGCCCTTTGTGGCTTGGCGGGCGGGGGGCGGCGGCGGCGGCATCTTTCAAACCCGAGACATTTCCGCCGCGGGCGGGGGAAGGGCGGGGGACCGGTGCTGTCTTCGGCACCCCGTGGCGGCCCCTCCGCTGCCCTGCGCGCTGCGGGTTCGCGGGGCTGGGGCGGCGGGCGCGCCGCTTGCGGGGGCGTTTCCGGCCTCGGCCCCCGGGCGCCTCCTCGGCGGTGGGTCGCCCGCGCGGCTTCCCCGCCCCGGCCAGCGCCCGCCTTTGCCAAAATAAAGCCGTTTCCCTTAATGACTCGCGACGTGTGCGCGAGATGGTGGGCCGGAGGAGGGCCAGCCCTTTCTTGCAGTTTTTCTTTCTCGGTGCATCTGAAATAGTTTCCAAAAGATGTCTAGGTTAACCGGAGCCCCGTTGTAATCTAATGATTTTTAGCAAGAAAGCAAAAGCTGCCTTTTGAAACGGAAAATTGTGTACGTGTTTACTTTAGACTCAAATCGTTAACTTACTTGAGCTCGACCACCGCCCTCTCTCTCTGCATTGAGAAACCATGAAGTAGAAGAATGTCGCTTAGTTTGATGTGGAGAACTTATTTCGAGCTCCTGTCTTTTTTGGGCGGGGGGTAGGGGGTACTGAGGCGTTAGCAATCCAAGAGCTCTTTTCATCTCTACCTCAACGGGAGAGGAGTGTGCACTCCCTGGGCTACAGATGTCTAGAATTGCCCGCTACCGCGATGGCCCTTTCAAGTGAAAATAGAAAAAGAATCCAAAATGTGAAACTTAACTCTACAAGAGTATGTTTGTGTGAATTATCGAGCCTCTGTGTCATTTAGCCATATAACAACGGAGGGGACAGAACTGGTCACGTGTTGCTTGTGTATAGATCTGTGTGTCTGACCCACCGTGCATTCCGGCATTCGGAAACAACCGTATCAGCAGTGTGGCCGGACCAAAATTACATTTTCTTGTAATTAACGAGCTGGTGTTTTCCTTCCCCTGACTTGTGAGTTTTGGTTTTTTGTTTGTTTGTTTTTGTTTTTTGCGCCTGAATTCGAGTAATGTGAACTACAAATCTCTCACGATTGGTGACTTACGTTAGTTAACCTTTGGTAAGCACTTCTTCCCTGGCCTTTTTTCAGAAGGACTTTTTCTCCGACCTCAAGTAAATTGAAGAGTAAAACCAGCCTGTTTTTCAGTCTTGATGATGTGGGATTTTGTTATTCTTCCCATCTAGCTGCTAACTAGTGTTACGCTTGCTTTTTCGCTTTGATCTTTTGTTGGCCTAGTAGTTATGGAAGGCCTTCCGGCAGCCCTGAAATCCTCGGGACGAGGGGAGGGCAGTGCAGCTGAACGTGCTTTAGGGTCCACACTTCCCCATGTAGCGAGTCAGTGCTGTTTTCTCTACACAGTTTTGTAGGAAGAGCTTTACGTGCTGGAACTCTGCTCCCCTTTTTGCTCTCGTGAGAAGTATTACCAAAGGATGTTAGCTAGTGATTTACAGGGCCTGTGAGGCTGTGGGTGGGAACAGAGGTGTTCTTAAGCCGGCACTCCTCCATAGATTCTTTCTCCTGGTTAATGGAAATGGTGAGGTATTTCATACGATCCAAACATTGAACCCTGAATGTGTTTAAGGTGAATGGTCAGTTCCTGGAAACTTGCATGCAACTTTAAAAGCCAAAAGATACCCTGGGTTTCCCAAAGATTTCACACATTTAGAAAAGAGTCGTTTTTCTCCTTGCCCACATTCCTAAGACCAGGAAAAAGGATCGATCTTGCTGTCATAAAATACATGAATGAAAATGTCGAAGTCCTTCATTGTATCTCAGTTTTATCGTGTTTTATAAGTTTGAAGCAGGCAACTAGTATTTGAATAACTCAGAATATTACTAATGATGAGTTGATTGCAAGTAGTTTTTTAAATATGTGAAGGTTACTCGTGGTTCTCTTGCTAGAAATTTGCAGTACCTAGATTCCTCTGTGTGGAAAGAAGGGATTATTATAGGATATTTGGAGACAATCATTTGATGAGGAATGCTTTAAAGATTTTTCTCTTTCTCTGCTCCACTCCCGTACCTCTGACAAGTGGTAACATGTTGTAGCATCCATGGTAGGCAGAACATTCTAGGTATTTCCCAGTTTACCTTTTATTTTTTAAAGAAACTGAGAAACGTTCAGTAGTCGTAATCATTAAGGAGCTATGCCCTTAATGACCTCATGAGTATGTTTGACTATCTGGGAAATACTTTCTTCTCTTGTGATTGAAAAAATCATTGACTTGGTGGAAAATGAAATCCCGGTGGAAAATGAAATCCCAGTGAAAAAGTTAAGGGCCAATTTCGCTTTAGCAAAATCTAGAGAAAGCTTTCTTTAGTCACTGTGTGGAGCTGAGAGGGGAAAAAAAGACATACTACATTCATAATTATTTTGTCACTATAGCATCTCCTTTATGTTCTTGTTTAATTCTTTTTTAAGTGAAATAACTTATTAATCATAATGTACTACAGAAGCTTACACTTGCGACCTGAATTTATAGGGCACTGGGCCTAGTTTCCTTGATAGAGCCATGTGGTTGGAAAGGAGGAACAGCGGAATAGGCCTAAGCTCTGAAACTGGTTAGAGTAGGGGAAACTATGCTGAAATTGATCAAACTTGATAAATTCTTCAAAGGGCAAGGTGTTTGTTTTTTAACTGATGTTCGTCACAACTCAAGAAAATTCTGTTTGTGTAGAGGCTGACAATCTAAAGATCCATCTTCCCAACATTCTCAACTGTTGGGATTGTTTTTGATAACTTGAAAGCAAACTGCTTCTGGCACCAGTCTCTGGTTCTCCCTGAGGAGCAACCTATCTCCTCACTGCAGTGAAGGAAGGTGTGTGTTTGGTGACTGCTGGCTTCCTGGCCTTCATTTAATTTTTCTGCACTGGCTTCAGCCTTCTCAAGATTAGTTCTTATTGCATCATCAGAGTACTCCCTGGAACCTTTGAATGCGTTTATCTTGTCTGAAATACCATTCACCCAGGGTGAAAAGAGAACTAACTGCGTGTAAGTACTGAAACCTTGTGATTGGGACCCCTAGACCTAGCACAGGTGCGAGATTCAGGAGTTGGGAAAGTGCTACAAAAAGCTTCACCAGTGATGCATCATTAAAAATAATTGCACATATTTATATAGTAGTGCTATGTGTTAGGCACTCTTCCTAGCTCTTTATAAAACTCATTTAATCCTTAATCCATTGAGCAGAGTTTATTTTTATCCCCTGTTTTCCAGCACAAAAAGTAAATAACTAAAAAGGTCAAACAACTAGTAAGTTACAAATTGGGTTTTCAACCCAGTTAATTTAGTTCCACAGTTCATGTTCTTAATTTTTTGGCAATATTTAACATTCAGAAAGCCTTAGACCCTTTCCAATAAAAGCTTTCAGACTTCTGTGTTTGACATTGGTAGTATTGGAAGACACAGCACCACCTAGATTAGTAAAAACAATTCAGGGTGTTCCATACAGATGATGCCCTGTACCTATTACCCTTCCTCTCCATCGCTGTTTTGTCCCTGCCGTGTAACTTCTGTGCGGTCCTTGTTTGCATTCTTCTCCCTGTTACTCCCTTCTTTTATCCTTCCTTCTTTTGATATACACAGCTCAGTTAACTGCTGATCAGTCTCATTGATTACTTAAGGGAGGAAAACCAGTTGCAATAATTTTCCATAAGAGTTGTTTCAGATTTTTAAGTAGAATTATATATTTTACTGTGGATTGCTAACTGATTTAATCCTAATGATCATTTAATAACAATGTTTTGAAATTATTTTGTGTGGTGGAATTTACTTATTAGAACATTGGAGGCTTGGGTATTCTAGACAAAATTTATTAGAATCCAAATTTTAGTCAAAGTACATTGTACTTTATTAGACTCTGAATCTTAATATCGTGTTTCTGTGACTCATTTCTTATTCCAGTTGGCATTTTTCACAACGGAATCTGTTGTAATGACTTCCTTTAAAATACAAGACTTTTGGGGGGATGGGGAGGTGTAGGTAGAAAAGAGTATAAGGGGGGTAAATGGTGATGGAAAAAAATAAATTATCAAAAATAAATAAAATAAATACAGGCCTCCCCTACTAATCTTGAGAAGTTCCTTGTACCAGGAACTGTAGCATATAACAGCGATTTCCCAGTGGAAAATCCATCTAACGAATCCACTAAATGTCTTTATACAAGCACTGTCTTGTATATACCTTTTTTCTTTCTTTTTAAAAGATTTTATTTATTTTTAGAGAGGGGAAAGGAGGGAGAAAGAGAGGGAAACATCAATGTGTGGTTGCATCTCGAGCGCCCCCTACTGGGGACCTGACCTGCAACCCGGCACATGCCCTTACTGGGAATCGAATTGGTGACCCTTTGCTTCACAGGCCTGTGCTCAATCCACTGAGCCACAACAACCAGGGCTTTTTTTTTTTCCTTAAAATATTTTTATTTATTTATTTTTAGACAGATGGGAAGGGAGGGAGAAAGAGAGGGAAGGAAACATCGAATTGAGAGAGAAATATTGATTGGTCACATGTCTTAATGCTCGAGGGACTGGATAAGAAACCACAACCAGGCCAAGTGCCCTGACCAAGAAGAACAAGCAACGTTTTGCTTTGTGGGACCACCAGCCGAGCAACCCATGAGGGGTGGGGGGAGGGACAGTAGACAATAGGAACAAACCTAAGCAGTGGACAAAATGGAAACCGGATAACTGGTTCTTGTTGATTCTTAATTGATCAAGAGACAGTCTGACAGCAGAGATTGGTACGTGTGGCCTGCAGCTTGTTACAAGTAAAGTGTTATTGGTACAATCATGTCCATTTGTTTACATACTAACGTTTGCTGCTTCCAGGCTACAACAACAGAGTTAAGTAATTGAGACAGACTTGATGGCTTATAAAAGCCTAAAATACTTTGTCTTTGTGATGAGAAGAGAAAGTAGTACACCTTGTCAAAGTTTGTGGTTTTTAAAAAATTAGGTAATCATTCGGTATGTGAATAAATTCATACATTTTCAATAAATTTTTCCTTCCTCTACAGTGTGAACCACTGTTAATAGTGGGGACAGGTGCCAGCTACCTACTTTGCTCATACAATATTTCTTATAGTACAGAATAAACATATCTATCAAAAATTTGGAAATGAAAGCTCGAGACAGCTAGATTTCAGGAAAACTATTTCTTATACCCATCTGGCTTCACTCATTTGCCCCTACCTCTTCTGGCTATTGAGTTTGTCTATTTGGTTTTCAAACACCCTGTTTTTAAGTGGTAGTCATGGTTTTGGCTGTAGTCTATGTTTAGAGTGAATGCACTTGGTGTTGTAACATGCTGGTGGTTGGCAACTCAGTCTGAGTGCTTAGAGTACAATGGCCAGCACTTGGTAAACAGTCAATAAATATCTGTTAGGTTAGATTTCAGTAGCCGTTAATTTATAATAGAAGATTAAGTAAACAGTTTCCTTGATACCTGAAAATTACTCAGTCTGAGGATGCTAACTTCTATAGGTAGTAGGATGTATCTCTTATTTTGAAGGGAATTTTAGGTACAATACAGAATGATGTATAACAATATAGTTATTAAAAAGAAAATTTGCAAAATGCATCAGCTCATTGGTAGTTAAGTAATATAATACAAACTTTGTGAAGTGTTTCGGGGTATTTAGGTTATTGATTTCAGGTTTTATTTTTAGAAGAGAAAGAATCTTACTATAGAAAAGTTCGTGTTAACAGGCATTTGAAGGCTGTTAGTTGGTCATCTTGAACTTCACAACTTTTTACATTTTTAGTTAATACATTTTGAAGCCTGTGTTCTCAGAGAAGTGACACCTAATTTTATTTTGAATTGTAGTAGATACAGATTTGTTCAAATTGTTAATTTACTTAATGTAAATTAAGTAAATATCTGAATGACTTTTTTTTCTGCCTGTTTAAACATTAAGGTATCCTGAATAAAAATTACCTTGTCAGGAAGAAAATGTACCCTAAATTACAGGAAAAGCGGTGGGAAATAGAATTGTATAAATCATTGGTAATGAAGATTACATAAAATTGGCTAACTGTGATATCCTGAAAGCAGGCTTCAATTGTTTTAATACAGTGTCATGTGATCTAAAAAATCAAATCTAGTAAAATTCCAGACATAGCAAATTAAATGGGGCCCAAAAAGGTCACTGCAAAAAAAAAATTTTTCAGGTCATAGTAGGAAGTTAAAGAAATTACCAGAGTGAGTCTGTACAGCTGAGCCTGCAAGGGATTGTGGGGGCTGGTAGTGTGAACCAAATCCATCCCGGCCCTGGTTGCCAGTTCCTTTCACCTGGTTTAAATGTGAATAGGGATGAGTTTGGGCACTCATCTGGGGTTAGGACTTTCGTGCACTTCCGTAAGAGAAATTTCTAGAAGTGGAACTGACAGATTGAGCTATTAAGTATTTACAGCGCCAAATATACCTATATAATACTTAATTTGCAATTCTAAAAGCTCTTAAAATCAAGTTTTTAATAAAACTTTGCCTGCAAAACCTGACCTGGTATTACTAGCCCAAGAGGTTGTAGTAAATACTAGAACTTAAATTTATAGTGTAACTTTCAGATTTGGAAGAGCAAAGTCATTGCCTTACCTGACCCAGAGTCACACTGCATGTGTTTCAGTTACTTCCATAGTTAACTTGGCTGGAAAATTGACAGTTTATATCAAGTTAGCAGTTCCTGTAATAGTATATAGTTGGGCAGGAAGTACAAGGTGATCTCTGACATGGATGATAATTTGTGAGAAGACGAGTTCATGTTTCTAGTGATACTCATATTTATAGATTTTGTTAATCAACCACTTGACTTTTGGATTGTGGGAACTAAGAGTCATCTATATGGAAAAGAGGTGCTAGTTTTTAACTGTTACTAGATTTGTGTATGCATTTTTCCCTCTTCTTTCCCTTATTTGTAATTTCTTTGCTGTGTGTGGTAGATACCAATTTACAAATAAAGCTGAACTTTAATTCAGCGGGAGTGTCTTTTGATGAATGGCATGCAATATGACTAAAACTTAGGTTTTTGTTTCCTCAAGTGGGTAGCCAGTGGTTCCAGCATTATCGTTGAAGTAAGTCATGAGGACAGACTTGCCCTCCTTTTCCCCCAAATTCTTGGCAGCTTTTGTACATTCTTCCAGAAGAATCCTCAGCAAATAGGATTTAGATTGGATTTGTATTAAATTTACAAATTAATTTGGAGGACATTCATATTTACGTAATATGGAGTCTTCCTTATAAGAGCATACATCTTATTTTATCTTGTTTTGTAGTTTTGATTTTTTCCCTGGTAAAATTGTATACTCTTACAAAGATTTGTATGAAAGAATAAAAATAATTAATTAACTTTTACAAAGATTTATAGGAAGGAAACACTGTATGAAGATTAATACAGCTCTGGCTGGGTAGCTCGTTTGATTGAATTTATATTTAAGTCTGTCGTTTAAAAATGGTATTCTAAAATGTACCTGCCTGGATACTCTAACTGAACTGTTTTTCTTTTTAGTTACTTCAGAAGATCCACAGAACATAGGATGTTGCCACGAAATCTACCTCGCGTGTTATTGTTTTTCACTCATGAGCTATACAAGTGCAAGTTTGAGCAAGATGTCTACAGACTGTGTTGAAAAACTCTGAAGAACCTAATTAACACAGGATGACCTAGGAGTGATTTTAAGTCCATAACAAGATACTATTCATTCGTGAATGTGTCAATCTTGAATCTGAATGCTGCAGATAACAGCAAGCCGAGTTCCTCCTCTCTTTATTTCTGAAACATTCACTTGACCTTCCATCAGTAAGACTGACTTTTCTAATCTGCTCCGGGACATATTAATGGAATACAGTCATGTCCACTCAAGACGAGAGGCAGATCAATACTGAATATGCTGTGTCCTTGCTGGAACAGTTAAAATTGTTTTATGAACAGCAGTTGTTTACTGACATAGTGTTAATTGTTGAGGGCACTGAGTTCCCTTGTCATAAGATGGTTCTTGCAACATGTAGCTCTTATTTTAGGTAAGTACTGTAATCCTGATTAGTTTGTCATTTCAAATACAGAATGGTAACTTATTTTAATAGGATTTTTTAAGCATTATTTAAATTTTTAAAATGCATGTCGTAATGTTTTATTTACATTTCCTGTTCAGAAGATGTACTGCTTTCCAAATCACTTTGTCACTTATATAAGGGACAGGTGAAAGAAGTTTTTATTACAAAAGTTTATTAACTACAAAAAAACACTGTTGAAATTTAGGAAAACCGTAATGCAGTGAAGCAAAAAGACTCGGGAATGTTATTTTTACATTAAAAAGAAAAACAGAAGAAAAGTCTTCGTACTTAATTAAAGATAACACAGCATTAAAAAAAAGAAAGAAAGGAAAATGGCCCTGGGTGGTGTGGCACAGTGGATTGAGTGCCTGCCCAAGAACCAAAGGGTCATGGGTTCCATTCCCACTCAGAGCTCATGCCTGGGCTGCGGGCCAGGTCCCCAGTAGGGGGCGTGCAAGAGCAACCACACATTGATGTTTCTCTCCTTCTCTATGTCCCTTTCCCTCTCTAAAAAATAAATTTTAAAAATATTTTTTAAAAAAAAAGAAAAATGAATGGGGTCATTTTCGTTTATTGTTAAGATTTTAAAGTAAATTTAAAAACAGTGGTCATTCTTTATAATTAAAGAGTACGGTAGGCTCAATAATAACTTTTAGAGGATAATTGGCTCTATTTAGACATGTTAAGGGACCTGTATTTTCTTTGCACAAATATTTCTTTTTCTCACTCTTGATTATTGTTACCATTTATGTTATCCTCTAGCCTTACCAGACTCTTTGCCAGATTTAGATATTTAGTAATTAATAACAATATTGGTGTTCTCTGTGCCTCCGAATTTAGAAGTTGATTTTAGTTATTTGCTGATTACAAATAAGTAAAGCTTTACATTTTTATAATCTTTTAATCTTTTTAAAGTGTGTTACTCTTTGTTATGTTTCATGAGAAGAATGAAAGCTAAAGCACAGAAATTTTTATTTTCTGCCCTTAGGTTGAATTTTTACTTGATGTTTGAAAGGAACGGGGTGAATAAAGATGAATTAAATGTGGACCACTATATTTCTGCTACAGATATTAGCAGTCTTAAGTGGAGATCAGCCATGAATGTTAATTGCTGCTTCTCTTCGGTGGCACCTGTAGAGAGGGCATTAAAGGTGTAGAAAATTCACCTTCCCCAGTGTAGCACATTACATGACGACTGCAGAAGCCAAGGTCCAAATGCCAATGGCCTGGGCTGTGTCTGCAGTTGTTTCGGGTTAAACTGTGGATTTTTTATGTAATTCCAGACACTGATTTTCTTACCTCAGAAAGCTTGGCATGTTTGCAAACGGGCTCTAAAACCTGATGGATCATCAGAGTCTTGTTGGGTGCTTTTACAGGTAGAGAGTCTTGGATTTCAAGACTAGGAATTCTGATTCAGTGGTCAAGTCACAATTTCAGAATTTGTATATTTAAAAGCTTCCTGGATCTATTGGCTTATAGTCAGATGGTATTAGAAATTGGAGGTTGCAGAATCAGTCAATACTTGGGCCCCATTTGCTTTCCTTTTTTAATGACCATTAATTGTAAATTGATCACCCATTATTGGAAAGAGCTTTACATCTTTGTCGCAGATTTTCGGATTGATGTTTGTAATGAGAGTAGAGTCTTTTGTGGCGATAACCTTAGTCATCTGGTCTCACCTCTAGACTGTGCAGAGATTCTGACTGTAATATTTTTGTGTTGTCATCTTTAATCAGGAAGTAACATGTGGGCTTATTTAGATGTCTTCCTTTTTTGGTTTATTTGTGATTATGTAGATAATGCTATTTAAATTCTCTAGTCATCCCCTGCTGGTATAGCTCAAAAGGGTTGCAGGTTTGGTTCCCCAGTCAGGGCACATGCCTGGGTTGTGGGCCAGGTCCCCAGTAGGGGGCACATGAGAGGCAACCACACATTGGTGTTTCTCTCCCTCTCTCCTTCCCTTCCCCTCCGTCTAAAAATAAATAATATCTTTTTTTAAAAATTATCTAGTCATGAGGTTATTAATCTTTAACTGACTGGGTTGGAATTGGTTTTCCTTAAAACCAAGAAACTTAAAACAAATCTTCCATTAATTACTGACAACACTTTTTAAGGCTATTATTTTCTTATCCCTAGCAGGCTCCATTCTTTAGCATCCTTGGTCTTCTGAGAGAATATATTCACCCTAAAGCAAGTCAGATAATAAGTAGAAAGAATAGTCCAACTTGCTGGAATTAAAGCCACTCATCTTTAAAACCCTGTATCTGGGACAGTTTCATAATCTACAATATAAAAACACTCAATATTTTTTCTCCCACCTATATCTTTTCTCTGGATTGAGTAGATTATCATATCTGCCATGATAATAATTTGATCTTTTACCAAGTATTCTTCCACTGGATTCTGTTTTCAGGTTTGTAATTTCATTATCTTTACGTTTATGGAATGCATCTCTCTGTCTTTAGCATTAGAAATTTACTATTAGAAAGTTTGCCTTTTAAACTAGATACATTCTTCCTTTGTAGTTTGAATTACCATGCCACCCTACCAAAAATCTGTGGAACCTCTGAAGTAGTAGTTTCTAATCCTTGCTAATATGTACAGTTCATTTTAGTCCCCTCGTGAGAGGAGCACTTAGCGTCTCTCCCGTCGTGCTACTTCAGCCTGTTACAGTGTTACGTAACTCAGTACTTGCTCTTTCCTAAAAATGTTTAACATTTTCACCATCGGGAGTATAAGGGGACTAAATGGTAATGGGAAAAAATATAATAAAGATTATATATTTTTAAAAATTAAAAATAAAAAAAATTTTTTTTAACTAAGATTTTCACGATCAGGTTGGCTAGGCTGCTGTCCTTGGTCTTCAGGAAGCCCAGTTTTTCCCACAGGTCCATCATCCTGGTGTCATAAGCCAAGTCTAGGATGACCAGTCTCAGTGTCTTCTGGACAGTCAGCTGTTCCTCTGCCCTACTTCCTCTTCCAGAGTTACCACCTTCTGGGGGCAGATGCAGAAACTACTCGTGACCCCTAAATCGTCTCTTGTTCCTCAGAGCTCTGATCATCCTCTTTCAAGGTTCATTACATTTTTCCTATTCTCCCTGTCAGACAGCGAAGCCGGGAGCACTGGGTGGTTTTTGGAGAACTGCTTCTCAGGCCTTGGATGTTTGTCAAGAACACTTGCTGCCCCCCCTCCCTATACCGGGTCGGGTTTACTGATGGTCATCCTAGATTCTTGCAGAGGAAGTCCCCAGCCCCCCCCACCGCCGATGGCTGGTGGTTGTGCCACTCCACTCCCTAATGGCCTGGAGTTCGGAGCTGCCACTCTGACTGCTCTTTCGCAGCTACCTCAGCGCTTCTGCAGGGTTCGCTGCCCTGACCCCGCAGTGCCAACAGCCCGCCTCGCTGCCCTGAGTGGCGCTGCGCTGGCCTGCTGGTTCCGGCTTCTCCGAGGGAGCTTTCTCAGCCTCCTGGCTTTTCTTTTTTTATCGTAATTGAATTCTATCTCAGGTTGGTCGTTTGGATTCTGGGTGGGTTTTTCTCTAGTTTTTTAGTCCCCCTCAGTTAACTTACTCAGCTTTTACATCTCACTTTGTAAGAGAGTATATAATTCACTGCATTAATGCCTCACTTCCAGAGTTCCAGTAATACTAAGTACTTACCAGATTAGTGTGTTATTTCCATTTGATTCAGCTGCCCTTACCTTAAATATATCTGGAATTTAACTTGTCTTTTTACCAGGACTAACTTTCTCCCTTAGTCTTACATTCTTTCTTTCAATGGTTAGCAATAGTTTTTCATGCACTTATTTGAAAATAAGTAAGTAACTTTGAATCTTTCTTTATCGACTTCTTTTTCTGTCCTATTCTCTATGTTGAGAAAATCACCAGATCTTGTTCTTTGTAATAGCTTTTGTATCTATTTCTGCCACCCTAGCTCAGGCTCTTCTTGGTGCTCATCAGGATTATTGCAGTGGTAGCCTCAGAGCCAGTTTTCCTGTTTCTAGCTTTTGACCCTTGAGGTCTGTGAGTAGAGAGTATTTATCCTAGAATACATTTTATTATCTTATATATAAGTCCATGCTCAAAACCCTACAGTGTGCTCCACTGATTACAAGAAGAAGCTCAGACTCCGGTGTCTCATTTTAAAAGCCCTCTGTGATCTGACTGCCATTCATCTTTCCGTTCACTTTCCAGCCTCCAGCATGAGCCTTACTCAGCGTTCCGCCGTGCCCCGGGAGAAAAACAGTTCTTGTGTTCTACCCTGGGTCACGCTTTTGCCCATCTTGAATGCTTTCCTCATCTCATCCTCCAGGGGCCCAGGCTAGTGATACCTACTTTTGACCACTAAAGGCTCCTCTTTTATGCAAACAGCAGTACTCTCTGCACTGTTTTTTCATCTCTCATCTGCACGTGAGCATTCCACTTTCAGTCTCTACAGTGCTGATTGCCTTTCTAGCATCATTTCCCATTTATATATAATAGGCTTTTAGGAAATTGCCCTGCATATCTTTAGGAAATCATTTGAATAAATGAAATCTTTAGCAGCTTCACTGAGGTGTAATTTATATACTGTGAAATCTATCCATTTTTAAGCATATAACTAAATGAATGTTAGTATTTTTAAAGAATATGCAACCATCTTTACAACCTAACTTGAGACATTTCCATCATCTTTGCCCTTTTACAGTAACCATTCTAACAGTCCTAGGTAACTACTAATGTCCCTTTGTCCTTTATATCTGGACATTTCATATAAGTGTGGCCTTTTGTATCTGGACTCTTACACTGAGCATAATGTTTTTGAGGTTCATCTATGTTGTAATACGTATCAATACTTAGTTCCTGTTTATTTCTGAATAGTATTCCATGGTATGAGTATAAGCAGCACAGGCAGATCTCGGAGATATTGTGGGTTCAGTTCCAGGCCATTGTGATAAAGTGAATTATCATGAAGCGAGTCACACGAATTCTTTTGTTTGCCAGTGCATATAAAAGTTATATTTATGTTATAGTCTATTAAGTGTGCAGTAGCATTATATCTAAAAAAAGAATGTACATACCTTAATTTTTTTTTTAATCTTCACCCAAGGACATGCTTACTGATTTTAGAGAGAGGGGAAGGGAGGGTGAGAGAGAGGGAGAGAAACATCAGTCTGAGAGAGAGAAACATTGATCAGTTGCCTCTCGTACATGCCCTGACTGGGGACTGAACCCACAACCCAGACATGTGTCCTGACCAGAAATTGAACCCACGACCTTTTGGTTTACGGGATGACGGTCTAACAAATGGAGCCACACTGGCCAGGGCTGTACATACCTTATTTTTAAAATGCCCAATAAGAAATGCTAACCATCATCGGAGCCTTCAGGAAATTGTAATCTTTTTGCTGATGGGGAGGGTCTTACTTTTATTTGTAAAAAACTTCTGCAAAGTGCTGTAAGGAAAAATGCAATAATGAGGTTTGCCTGTAAATGAAGTTTCATTTGTCACTCGGATTGGCATAGTAGAATAGTTTGGAATCTTTTCGGAACTGGATTATACTTCTCTGTTTTCTCCCTCAAAAGTTTTTCCAGCAAGTTGTTCATCAGCAAATACCCTACATAAACATCCCACGTTGCCTAGTTTGTCTTTTTAGCTCTGCATTTGGTATACGCTAAACCCAAAGTCTTGTTTCTCCTCTGCCGTAGGGCCATGTTCATGAGTGGGCTAAGCGAGAGCAAACAGACGCACGTACACCTGAGGAACGTGGACGCGGCCACCCTCCAGATGATCATCACTTATGCGTACACGGGCAACCTGGCCATGAGCGACGGCGCCGTGGAGCAGCTCTATGAGACGGCTTGCTTCCTGCAGGTCAGCGCTCCTCCCGTGTGTGTTAACCCGGGCTTGTCTTTTCGAGACACACTGACTTGTCAGTGATATATCTGTGTAATTTTCTTGTTGCAGATATCACAAGGTAAAAGCTTTTCTTTTTAAAATGTGTAAGGGAAAGACAGTAGGATTTGGTCAGCTGGTAAACTTTAGTTTTATTGTGGGAACTTAATTATTGTAAATAGATAAGTGAAACTTTTATTCTTCTGCCTAATGTACCTCAGAGTTTAGATTTCAAGTAAAAAAATTTTTTTAACGATTTTATTTATTATTAGAGAGGGAGAAGGGAGAGAGGAGAGAAACATCAATGCGTGGTTGCGCCTCACATGTCTCCCACTGGGGACCTGGCCCACAACCCATGCACGTGCCCCAAACTGGGGAATCGATCGGGCGACCCCTCCATTCACAGGCTGGCACTTAATCTGTGAGCCACACCAGCCAGGGCAAAAATCAGTTTTTTTTTTAACAATGTTTTATTAAATTTGAGTGTTTCAGGTTTTTTTCCCTACAGCTTAGATGTACTAATTTTTTATGGTATTTTCGCAGAAATTTTTTTTTTTTCCACAGAAAATTTTAAGATTCTTATGGAAATTCTCAAACTTAAGTACATACAATAGCCATGTGACCACATGAGCTCTTAAGGAGAAGCATTTAAACTAAACTAAAATACTGTCCTTATAGTAGGTACCAATTATACCTACGACTAGGGAAACTGAGGCCATGGTAGGTAGCTTCTTGATACTTTAGGGTCAGAGGCATTCACATCCTAAATTCAAACTTGAAATGGGAGAGTGCTTTCTTTTCTACAACTTACAAATTTTCATTAACTTTTTTGAAGCCAGAACCAGAAGCAGGTTTTTTAGAATTCCTAAAAAATTGAGAAATTTAAAGAAATTTAGATTCCAGAGCACTGTGTTACTATAAATAATGACACTGTCCATACCATTTGTTTCCCGTCCTGCACGTGTGCTTGCCCGGGTACAGAATAGGACTCTGCCTCTTGGACTGGGTCACCCTGGCAAGCCTGGGACAGGTTGTTTTATGACTTTCACCACTGTTAACCACATGGAATGATGATGTTTTTATACACCAGGTACCGTACTCTTCTTTATATAGGTTCTCATCTAATTTTTACAATAATCATTTGTAAAGATTTTCCCATTTTATGCAAGAGATAATTGAGGCTTAGAGAAGTAGCTACTTGTCTAATAGTGTGCAAGTACTAACTGACCAACCCAAGTTTTGAATCTAAGCACCCCAACTTCTTTTCATAAATTGCTTCTAGTTAAGCACTGTAATTTTTATTTTCCTTTTTAGCCACTGTAATGTTGAATAAGGATAGGAGGTAGACCTTCTGATTCATCTGCAATCTACTTTTCCTTCTTAAGAGAAAACAAATCAGCTCTGGCTGGTGTGGCTTAGTGGACTGAGTGCTGACCTGTGAATCAAAGGGTCGCCAATTCGATTCCCAGTCAGGGCACGTGCCTGGGTTGTGGGCCAGGTCCCTAGTAGGGGGTGTGCAAGAGGCAACCACACATTGGTGTTTCTCCCACTCTCTTTCTTCCTCCCTTCCCCTCTCTCTAAAATAAACAAATGAATAAAATCTTTTAAAAAAAGAAAAAATCAACTTAGAGTGGCTGAGATAGGACGCCTAAATGTAGATAATTTATAACCACACAGAAATGTTGTTATTCCTTTGATTGGCTACCTTAGCTCTCCAGGTAAGAGAGGCTTATAGAACTATTCTTAGTCATTGTGCGTGATTTTCTTCTTTTATTTGACTGTCTTGTCCATGTTGATAAAACCAGATCCCAGCTACTCAATAATAATCTTTTTTTTTGTACTATGATTTATTTCCATTTGTTTTCATTTAGTTCTCTCAATTACATATTTTTTAAAGCCTAGAAAAGTGTATAATTTATACATGGATTTTTTTACCCTTCCCTTTAAGTTTTTAAGAGTTATTTGATGATGTGCTACTGGCTCCTAAATAGGGCAATTAAGTAGGCCACGGGACAGGTAGAAAAAACGCAAAGCTATATGTATAGTCTTCTGATTTTATTATTACAGAAAATACCTCTTAGCCCAAAATATGTATCTGAAAATAAAAACCTACAGTATAGGGATCTGATTAATATACCTGTGTCGACACAAAAAATAAAATTTGTCTATTATGCCTCTTTCAACTTCTTTTTTTTCCATTTTAGGTAGAAGATGTGTTACAACGTTGTCGAGAATATTTAATTAAAAAAATAAATGCAGAGAATTGTGTGCGATTGTTGAGTTTTGCTGATCTTTTCAGTTGCGAGGAATTGAAACAAAGTGCTAAAAGAATGGTGGAGCACAAGTTCACTGCTGTGTATCACCAGGAAGCTTTCATGCAGCTGTCACATGACCTACTGATAGACATTCTCAGTAGTGACAATTTAAATGTAGAAAAGGAGGAGACAGTTCGCGAAGCTGCTATGCTGTGGCTAGAGTACAACACAGAGTCACGATCCCAGTATTTGTCTTCAGTTCTTAGCCAAATCAGAATCGATGCACTTTCAGAAGTAACGCAGAGAGCTTGGTTTCAAGGTCTGCCACCCAATGATAAGTCTGTAGTGGTTCAAGGTCTGTACAAATCCATGCCCAAGTTTTTCAAACCAAGACTTGGGATGACTAAAGAGGAGATGATGATTTTTATTGAAGCATCTTCAGAAAATTCTTGCAGTCTTTACTCTTCTGTCTGTTATAGTCCCCAAGCAGAAAAAGTTTACAAGCTCTGCAGCCCACCAGCTGATTTGCATAAAGTTGGAACCGTTGTAACTCCTGATAACGACATCTATATAGCAGGTGGTCAAATTCCTTTGAAAAACACAAAAACAAATCACAGTAAGACAAGCAAACTTCAGACTGCCTTCAGAACTGTGAACTGCTTTTATTGGTTTGACGCACAGCAAAATACCTGGTTTCCAAAGACCCCAATGCTTTTTGTCCGTGTAAAGCCATCCTTGGTTTGCTGTGAAGGCTATATCTATGCAATCGGAGGAGATAGCGTAGGTGGAGAACTTAATCGGAGGACCGTAGAAAGATACGACACTGAGAAGGACGAGTGGACAATGGTAAGCCCTTTGCCCTGTGCTTGGCAGTGGAGCGCAGCAGTGGTGGTTCATGACTGCATTTATGTGATGACGCTGAACCTCATGTACTGTTATTTTCCAAGGTCTGATTCGTGGGTAGAAATGGCCATGAGACAGACTAGCAGGTCTTTTGCTTCAGCTGCAGCCTTTGGTGATAAAATTTTCTATATTGGAGGGTTACACATTGCTACCAATTCTGGCATAAGACTCCCCTCCGGCACTGTAGATGGGTCTTCAGTAACTGTGGAAATTTACGATGTGAATAAAAATGAGTGGAAAATGGCAGCCAACATCCCTGCTAAGAGGTACTCAGACCCCTGTGTTCGAGCTGTTGTGATCTCCAATTCTCTCTGTGTGTTTATGCGAGAAACTCACTTAAATGAAAGAGCTAAATATGTCACTTACCAGTATGATCTGGAACTCGACCGGTGGTCTCTGCGGCAGCACATATCTGAACGTGTACTGTGGGACCTAGGGAGAGACTTCCGATGCACTGTGGGGAAACTCTATCCATCCTGCCTTGAAGAATCTCCGTGGAAACCGCCAACCTATCTCTTTTCACCGGATGGGACAGAGGAGTTTGAACTGGATGGAGAAATGGTTGCACTACCGCCTGTATAGTTGGGAGATCAGGAAGTGCACGTCGGATTTATGTGCTTTGTCATTTTCTTTGCTAAACAAGAGAGGCTATGAAAGGACTACATAGGAGTACATAAAAATCTATCTTTGATAAATTTTATTTTTATGCCCTACTTAATATTTGCATCAGTATAATATATATCAGTGAGTCTTGCAGAAAGATATGCTTCCATAATATGAAATAGATTATCCACTAATTTGAGAAACTTTTATGTGTATCATGAGAACATAGAATCTGGATTATCTAACATCGTTAGCCCTGTGTATGTACAGTTCAGAAAGTTCACTTATTAAACTAGTTCCCTGTTCCTAGTGTGGTCTATCACAAATTGTGCTGAGGTTATGTTAGTATATGTATTCCATTCCTGCGCTTCTGTTCTGAAGTCCTGGAATACAGGTTTTTTGTTTTTTTTGTTTTTTGTTTTTTTTCCCAGTGTAATTAGTTCTGCAGCACTTAACACTAACGTCCATGTTGGAATAGGAGTGTCTAAATCCTATACTGTAGTTGAGGAAGATCTTCCACTTACGGTATTGCACAGGGAAAGCTATGACTGCAGGATCAGTCTAACTCTACTATTAGGTGCATGTATCCTCTTTTCACTAACTTATACTTGTCTCTAGAATACAGGTCTTCCAATCAGCTGGTCATTTACCAGGTATGGACTTAAGTTGCTGGGCTTGCAATAAAAATTGCTGGTCCCTCATTGTGCGGGTCTGGGTGGGGCTTTCGTCAGTAAAGGCCTCCACTTTTCTGTATTACATTAACATTGGCTCATGCATCCAACTACCTGCTGCTGTTGTACTTCTCCATCTTAATGATTTAGAGTGGGTCAACCAGGTCATTACATCTTAATTTAATAACAAGCATTACTGTAGAGTGATTGTGTATAGATCTCCGTTAGCCGTCAGGGTGTGCTTTTTTAACCTGTTGTGTGTGAGTGTGCGGGGTGGGATTAGACAGGCGAGCTGTTCAGGAATCCCCCGCACCTGCCGTGCGGGTGAGCAGATCACGAGTGCTGCTCTGGCATCATCCCAGGAACCACTAGCAGTAGCGGGCGCTGCCGACCCAACATGAGCACAGGTGCTTCACGACAAACATTACTAGCATGTTCAACTGCATCATGTTCTGGCACTGTATTTTGAATGACATTAATTTATTAAATAAATTGTATATATTCATTCAGTATTTGTTTTTCTTTTGTGGTGGAAATGGTATAATGAATGGTGTGCTTTTAGTTTTAATTTTACTGGGTCGGTGTGGCTGTTAGGTGTGGTTTCTTCAGAATTGTACCTTACTGCGATTCGAGCCTTCCTGTGTCAACAGAAAGTACAGATCAGAAGCAGCGCCTTTCAACCCCAGTTGTGTAGTAGAATCATCTGAGGTGCTTTTAAGAGCTTGGGCTGGTGCCTGAACCTCATCCCAAGCAAAAGGAACCACAGTCTCCGGGGTGGGCCTAGCAACAGTACCTTTGAGAGCAGTTCCTTTGAGAAGCATTGCTTTATGCTTTAAATACAGGCAGGCCCCAGAGACACTGCGTGGCCAGTGCTAGACTCTGCTCAGTGCTAGACTGCTGTGGTAAAGCAAGTTCTAACCTTTTTGCTGGTGGAGGGTCTTACCTTCAATTGATAAAAATGCAACATCCGTGAAACGCAGTAAAATGAGGTGTGCCTGTATAAGGGTTTGATTCTAGGTCACCAGCCTTCCTCAGTCATGTTTGACTGCCCCCCTCTGCCTACTGAATGAATCAGATTCATCTTTTGGCAAAGTTTTTAACATTTTTTAAAGAAATTTCAATCCACGATAACACAAAGCAGGTTTTTTTCCCAGGTGTCAATCTGGAAAAATGATTACAGTGTTGAAAGGCCCATTCAGTAAGTAAACATAAGCTTTCTAGTTGGGGCAAATTATTTGCAAACCTCGACATAGAAACTGAGGTCGCCTCAGCCTGTACTAACACCATAATCCAGGGACTTAGAAATCCTTGATCCTAACGAGTCTTTGCATTTTCTGGTAAGTCGCGTGAAAGTAAGTGGGATAATTGGTAGAACAAAATAGGACCTTTGCCCTAAGAATTGTAAAGTGAAAAGGGAAACGAGAGAATTAAACGTTGGGAATAAGTCTCCAGCAAAATCATTTGGTGGAAGAATCCTTCGGTCATACATCATCACCCCTTTGACTAAATGCCACCTGTGTTCTTTCATGTAAGAAAGTTTGTTATACACAGCTTAGGCTAGAAATCCAAAATCAAGGTGCTGGCAGGATATTTTCTGAGGGTTGCGGGAGAAGGAGCTGTTCCAGACCTTTCTCCTTGGCTTGTGGGTGGCCACCTGCATGTCTCTGTGGGGTTTGTGTCATCTTGTCAGGAACCCAATCTGCCAGCATCTTGATCTCAGACTGTCTCCCCAGCCTCCAGAAAGTTCCAAATGAAAGTCCAATAGGGCTGATGTCTGGTGATCGCTGCCTTCTTGGCTTGCAGATGGCTACTTCGTGTTCTGCCCTCACATGGTGAAGAACACCATGTCCAAATTTGAGTGAAGTCCAAATTCTTTAACTCATTTATGGTTCTCTTGTAATCTGGCTTTAAGTTACTTTTACGGCCTTGTCTTACATCGCTACCCACAAACTCAAACTTGAGTCAGGCTTTTGCTTTCCTACCTGTGGCGCTCCAGCAAGTTATGATTAAGGCAGTTTTGAAATGAATGCTTCCTTGGAAGCCACCTTACCCAATGCTGAAAGAGTCCCTCCCCACTTCCCTGGTACTTCGTACCTTGAACCTTAATCTGTTCATTGTAGCAGTCACTTGGACCAGAGATTCTTATCAGTCTGAATGCTTTTCTATAAAGTGATCCATGTTTTTGAGGAAAAACTTGCTTGTAATGGGGGCTGTGTCCCCCTACACTGTGGCATAGTTGGTGATAAAAAGTCAAACCCAATACAACAAACTCTTCATTCTCATTAAAGGTTTCATTAGTCACCCTTTTTCTGTTTTCACTTAGCTCTCCATCCACCTGAGATGTTACCTTAATACTTCTGCCACTCTAGCCACTATCCTAAGTTCCTTTGCCGCCTTGTAACTGGCAAGATCCAAATCTTAGTATGAGCGGTCTTGACCCGTTTGTAACAGCTAAGCTTCAGTTTCATTTTAAATGAATTCCATCACGTGCATTGCTCCCCATAACTATTTGAAAGTTGTTTCTGTTGGAGGGATTTGGTCATAGAAACCTTGTTTTAGGCCTTGGATGCTGGGTGACCATGGGGAAAACTGAGGTGGGTCAGGTTTATGGGAAAGGGCACGTTAGCCTGGTTTCGCTTCGGAAACAAAGTCCTCTTCTTTGAGGCTCAGAATTACTTTCTCACATTGATTTTCCACACGCGCCCTACCGCGATGGCGTGTCCTCCCTTCCCTGCAGGGTTACGTAATTGTGCGGACCAACGTCGTGGGCCTTTTTACCCTTGGACAGGACTTTCTGAAACTGCTAGATTTCCACATGAGAACTGTTTATTCTGGATCGGACTTAATTTGGTCAGCTGAGCTCTCTTGGGTATGGAGTGTTTCTTCCCCTTGGCCTACTTTTTGTGGTACTCAATATCCTTTTACGGTTTCACCCTGCATTTGGTAAAGCCAACAGTTGAAAGCACTGCTTTCTTTTCGTTTCGGTACGTCAGTCCCATCGTGCTCCTTGGAAAGCCTTGGAGCCTTGCGTTGGAAAGGAAGGTTTTGTTCACGTCACAGTACTCCCCAGGTGCCTGCC
>PVJD01007615.1:0-81924 GCA_004026545.1 Mormoops blainvillei | reverse complement strand
AGCATTATGCTAAGTGAGATAAGCCAGGTGGTGAAAGACAAATACCATATGATCTCACCTATAAGAGGAACCTAATCAACAAAACAAATGAGCAAGATAGAACCAGAGACATGGAAATAACAAATTGACAATGACCCGAGGGTGGGGGTTGGGGGATGCTGGGGGGAAGAACTGGAAGGGGCAAGTCAAGGAACATGTATGAAGGACACATGAGCATGGACCATGGAGTAGGGATTGATTGTGGAGTGGGAGTGGGGGTGGGGGTGGGGGTTGGTGGGGTAGGGGTGAGCAACTGGGGAGAAAGTGGGACAACTGTAGCTGAACAACAATAAAAAAGAAGGAAAAAAAATATTAATTCCCAAGACACACCACAGTTTACAAAAAATATGAAGCATGTTAAAACCTTGTAGGTCATTATGGCTTTGTTTGCTTCTTCACTACATATGACCTCATTATGTAAGGTTGTCTGGATTTGACGTTTTGGCCTCATTTTCCCTTCACTGCCTTACTCTTGAGTAGTGGCCATGAGCCTTCCTCTTCTCCTTCCCTTTCTGAACAATTCATTCCTAAACTTTTCAGGTGGAGCAAAGCAAGAGAGGCAAGTGTGATAGCTGAGAGTGGGAGTGTCGCAGCCCAAGGGGGTGAGGAGGGTGTGTCCAAGGTCAAACTGTCTAGAGTGGGGTGTCAGGCCCCAAGCAGAGTGGAGCGGGGTCCCCACAGACAGCAGCCCAGTGAAGGAAGTCAGGCCTGATCAGGGTGAGAGGGGGCTATCTGGGCCCAAGGCGAGTGGGATGGGGGTTCACGCATGGAGCTGGTGGCAAGGGGTGTCAGAAGCAAGCACATGGAGGAGGTCATCCCCAAGGGGAAGGCCCAGTATAAGCTTGCAGCACTCAAACAGGGTCAGAAGGATGTCCGTGGGACCATGGGGGCGAGCCAGATAAGGAGTGTCAGAGCCTGGTCAGGGTGAGGAGGCTGTGCTCTCAGAGTCCGGGCGTTGCCTCAGAACAGGGGTTTGTGGCCTGAGCAGACAGAAGAGGGTATCCATGTGGGGAAGGGGGAGGTGGCAGAGATGAGAGACCGAGAACATACATGGGAAGATCAAAAAGTAAATAGACTAAGGACAATAGAAGCCAAATTTCCCACAATCATGGAAGGGAGTTACAAATACAAAAAATAGACAAAACTAGAGTTCAGGGCTGTGGTATTAAATTGGGATGTTGGGATGTACCTGTGTGAACTCATGGTTTTCAATATGTGTACATGGATATAGAATAGAGAGAGAAAGGTGAGTGTGTGTGTGTGTGCATGTATATAATCCCTAGCTCTGTGCATGGGAACTGTGCCACCTGAATAGCAATGAGCAAATCTTGGCTTATTTTTTAAGTATATTTTATTGATTATGCTATTACGGTTGTCCCATTTTTTCTCCCCTTTATTCCCCTCTGCCCTGTACCCCCCCTCTACCAGCATCCCCCCCTTAGTTCATGTCCATGGGTCGTACATATAAGTTCTCTGGCTTCTCCATTTCCCATACTATTCTTAACCTCCCCCTGTCTATGTTGTACCTACCAGTTATGCTTCTTAGTCCCTATACCTTTCCCCCTCTCTCCCCCGACCTCTCCCTGCTGATAATCCTCCAGGTGATCTTCATTTCTGTGATTCTGTTCCTGTTCTAGTTGTTCACTTAGGTTGTTTTTGTTTTTAGGTTCGGTCATTGATAGTTGTGAGTTTGTTGTCATTTTACTGTTCATAGTTTTTATCTTTTTCTTAGATAAGCCCCTTTAACATTTCATATAATAAGGGCTTGGTGGTGGTGAATTCCTTTAACTTGACCTTGTCTGGTTAACTTGACTTTATCTGCCCTTCCATTCTAAATGATAGCTTTGCCGGATAGAGTTATCTTGCATGTAGGTCCTTGCCTTTCATGACTTTGAATACGTCTTTCCAGCCCCTTTGTGCCTGTAAGGTTCCTTTTGAGAAACCAGCTGATAGTTTTATGGGTACCCCTTTCTAGGTAACTGTCTCTTTTTCTCTTGCTGCTTTTAAGATTCTCTCCTTATCTTTAATCTTAGGTAATATAATTATGATGTGCCTTGGTGTGTGCCTCCTTGGGTCCACTTTTGGGACTCTCTGAGCTTCCTGGACTTTCTGGAAGTCTATTTCCTTTGCCAGGTTGGGGAAGTCCTCCTTCCTTGTATTTTCAAAGAGGTTTTCAATGTCTTTCTCTTCCTCTTCTACTTCTGGAACCCCTATGACTTGGATGGTAGAACATTTAAAGATGTCCCAGAGGTTCCTAAGCCTCTACTCATTTTCTTGAATTCTTTTTTCTTCATTCTGCTCCAAATTGTTCATTTGAGTCCTGAATTTCTTCCTTTCACTGTTGGTTTTCTGTATATCTTTCTTTATTTCACTTTGCATAGCCTTCACTTTCTCCTCTATTTTGCAACCATACTCAACCATTTCTCTGTGCGTCCAGATTATGAGTGTTTTGAACTCCACACTTGATAGGTTGCCTCTTTATTGCTTATTTCTATTTTTGGAACTTTGATGTGTGCTTTTGTTTGGGCCATATTTTTTTTTCTCTGTTGAGCCTGTTATGTTGTAAGGGGTGGAGCCTTAGGTATTTGCCAGAGCAGGGAACCCATGTGCTGCTTTGTGGTGCTGTGTGTGGGGGAGGGGACCCAGGGGAAACAATGCCACTTTATCAGCTCTTGGCAACCCTCAGTCACTTCCCCACTACCCACAAGCAAATTCAGCTCTTGGGTGCTGGTTCCTGGGTAGGTCAGTTTGTGTACATTCTAGGGCCCTGAGGGCTCCTCCAATGAACTCTCCTGTGAGGCTGGGAGTTTCTCCCACTGCCGCAACTCCTACAGCTTTTCACAGCCAGAGGTTTTGAGGATTTCTTTCCCCGCCCCATGCTGGAACCCTGGGTTGCATGGTTTGTCTAACTCTCCTGTTGACCCTCCTGGCTTATGCGCATGCAAATGTGGGACCACCAGATGCCATCTCGCCCACCCAGTCCTCCAAGCTGCTGCCTTCCTGCATCCCCACTGCCCCAGCTTCCCATCCCTTACTCTGCCCCTCCTACCAGTCTGGGTGAATGTTTCTTCTTTAACTCCTTGGTTGTTGAACTTCCATACAGTTTGATTTTCTGGCAGTTCTAGATGTTTTTTGTTTTTAAATTTGTTGTCCTCCTTTTGGTTGTGCGAGGAGGCAAAGCGTATGTACCTACGCCTCCATCTTGGTCAGAAGTCTCATATTTTAGCTCATGACTATTTTCCTCTAAAGGGACCAGGGAACTTAGGATAAATGGTTGGTTGAATAAATTAGGGGTTGGACAGAGAAACCACAAAACAAGACTGGAAAATCTTTTTATGCCTCCAAAGCAAGGAAGCATTCAAAGAATGATGGGACATGTCAAAAGGACAGAGAAGCCAGCCTGAATGGATTTCTGATGGACAAATAGGAGACAATTTAGGCATTGAAATAAATGACAGTAATAGATTATAACCCACTGAATAAAATAGAAAATCATGAATCTGTATAGATATAAATAAATGCATTGAAAATCTGATGTGTAAGGGGATATTAACATCCTATCACAAAATATTTATTACAAAGAGGACAACAGTGGCTTTAAAGTGGTGGCATCTGGAAGATACTGCTTCAGTCAAGTAATCAAAGTGAACGTCGTCAGTAACGGAGTAAAAGGACACCGAAAGTACACAGTGCCACTACTGCAGTATTCCTGACAAAGATGCAAAACCTGAATCTAGTCCTGGGGAAACAATAAAGACAATCTACATGATAACTTGCCTGTAAATTCCTCAAAAGTACCAGGTCATGAAATCAAGAAAAGACAAAGGACCTGCTAAGGACAAGTGACAACTGAGTGCAACAAGTGGTTCTAAACTGGGTCCTTCTGCTGTAAAGGGCATTATGGAGACAACTGGAGAAACCTGGGTCCGAGGACTCAGTGGCAGTAATGCATCAGTGTCATTTCCTAATTTTAATGGTTATGGTGAAGTTGGAGAATGACCTTGTTCATGGAAAATACACACGGAAGTATTCAAGGGCGATGACATCCCATTGTCAGCACTCTTAAAAGATTTAGGGGAGAAAAGTTATTTGTAATATAATTCCAATTTTCCTGCAAGTTTGTTTCAAAATTATTTGATGGTAACTATAGCTAGGAGAAATCTCCAGCTTAGTGACAGGAATTGCTACATACTCCATGCAGTTGAAAAGAGTTCCAGCAATGAGGCTAAATCTGCTATGGAATTTTAGAAGATAATCTTGTCACATTTTGATAAATGTACCACTCAGAGAAAGAGGTCAGCTTACTATTTTCCTCTGCAAATGCTTAAGTCATTTGCAGAATCCTGATGCTCTTTTCAGGGGTAGTTGTCTTTCTGAGGGGTCAGAGGTAGAAGAAATACATACTGGAACCATGAACTGTTTTGGCATGCCCGGGCGGTCTTCCTTTTGTCAATAACTTTGCTTTCTTTCTAAGATTTAAAAAATTGTTTTACTATAACGAGATGATTGTTAATGGATGTGAATTTCCAGATAGCAAAACGCAGTCAACCATTTCATGACAACCAGGAGATAATTCCCTGATAAATAAGGAAGGAAGTAAGATTTAATTTTATAAAATGTTCAAAGTTTAAAACCAAAGATAAAGACTAATCTGTATGTAAAATACAAAATGACAGCTCATATTTGCGGACACCAGACATCCTGGTAAAATGACTATGGCTAGTACCAATTAGAAATTTTGGGAGAGTCTTCATGAATTCTGAGCATGGGTCAGTCTGCTGCTTCTTCTTCAGATATCTGAATATTGGAGACCTATCCTGACACCAGGACTTTTAAAGGGGTTGGTGGTCAGGCAGCTTTAGGAAATTGGCACCTATGGTCAAGGATCCTCTTCCACACTCTTAGCATGGCCATGCTTCCCCATCATGTGTGGCACCTGCTAACTTCTCTTTCGCTGCAGGTCTGGGGTAAGACCTCAATTTCACAGTTACGTCAATTTATGAGGTACTAGATGAGACCACTGCCAAGAAGTGCTTGCTCACCCTCCTTTAACGGCAGGGGAATCTCCCTTTCCTGTTCTGAGTGAAGCTCAAGAAGACTAATCAACAAAGCCCAATCCTTCTCACCAACTTCAGCCCATACCTCCCAGCAACTGAACTTGAAAAACACCTGGTTAAAACCACTTCCTATCTGAGACTAGAGAAGATACTGCCAGACATGATTTCCTGGCTGAACAAATCAGCCTAAATCTTATAAAGAGCAACTCCTGACTGTCATAGAGACAGGATGGCCCAGCAAGGATGACAGCCCTATTGGACTGATCCCTTTGTCTCCCATCGTCCCAGCAGAGTGATAACAAGAGGCTGACAGGAAACCCAGAATTTTGCAGAGAAAGGTCTTCTCTTCACTGTCGCTCAGTAGGCAGTCTATCCCAGGTGCCAGGAAGATGGAGCGAAGCTTGCTGATGTGGAGTTTCTTCACATTCATCATGGTAACTGACTGCGTGATAGGTAAGGGGTCACGGGTGCCCTTAGGAACTTGAAAAGACTAATGGATGTTATATCTCCCCAACCACAGAATCACAGAGGGCACCTAAGTAGAAGGTGCAGAAAAGGGGTTTGAATCCTGGGCTCTCTCCCTTGTCCATGACCCTCTGGCGCCCCATTTCATACCTCTGTTATCCGTGATCTATGTAAGAGCTAAGAATGGTGGACTCTCCTGTCACTTAAAGTCTTTGGCAGTTAATTTGGGGATGAATTGAGTGGCCTGAAATTAGAAAAGAAATTTTCTTTTATTTGTCAATGGATTTAGTTTCCTGCTGCACTCATCAGCCGTTAATACTAAAAATCTGCTAGAAATCTCTCTAAAACCACGCAAATGTGCCTGAGATGTCAGTAACTTACATGTGAAATATTGGGATAATTCAAGATGTCTGAATAGTTTAGCTTCGAGGATACATACTTTGTCTTTTACTGCTCAGGAAATCATACCTAGGAAGCCCCTTATACTTGCAACTTTATAGAAAGTTTGGAAATATAAGCATACTCATTTTCAGAACACTACTTTTTCTTATGTTCCTGTGTGTGTGTGTGTATGCATGTACTACATGTACGTGTATATGATATTTTTATACGTACAAATTTTGTGTTTCATTCGTCCTTCAAATGTGTTTTGTCAAAGTTGTTTTTTTAAAGAAATAACCACCAACTTTTACCGCAAACCACCCTTCCTAATTGAGTGTGAATTTTCTAATGACCTCTTCTTTTGCTTACCCAGGAAGACAGGTAAGGTGGCAAAGTCTATAATTTCATGACCTTATTTTCTAGATATACAACAGTGGGCAAGAGTAGGCTTACAGTTGTTTATATGGAAAATAATGCAATAATTAATAAATAATAATACAAGAATAAACTCTGTGTTTTACATACTCACAACCATAAACCTACTTTTGCTCACTCCTATATAATAATTCAGACTGGCTGCAGAGAGATGTGTTAAGAAGTGAAACATGGTGATGCAGATAGAGTCCTTTTGCTTGTTTGGGGGAAGTGGCAAAGTTACGTTGGGCTGTCAATTGACCCAGGTGTAGGTACTTCTTCACTTTGGAACTGAAGTGGGCATGATTTAGGAATGCTCCTAATGTAATTTCTGTCTTAGCAGGGTCTTTGCAAAGTGGAAGGTCAGTCCAAGCCAGAACAGAGAAGTCTTTACAATTATTCATCCATGCCCTATCCCTGGGAAACACATTTCAAGTAAATTTGTGTTATCGTTAGTAAGTCGTGGCTTATCTGAGGATATGAATAGTCTTGGTGGCAGTGGGGCAGTTGGAAGTATTATGAAGATTCTTTCATTCACTTAGTCCTCCAAAAATTTATTCAATACCTCTTATTCCCCTTTTCAGCACTATAGAAAATATAAAAATAAACAAGACAGCCTCTGTCCGTAAGAGATTTGTAACCTAGTAAAAGGGAGAAAAGCATAGATATAATAACAGTAATACAGTAATAAAGTTGGAATGTGAAGATCTATGGGAGTATGGAGCTATCAGAGAAGGCTTCATGAAGGTGGCATGCAAGAAGAGCCCCAGTGGACTAGTAAATTTGCATAAGTGGAGATTCCAGACAGAGAGGACCACATGAGCAAAGACAGAAGAACATTAGGAAACCACATGTGGTCTGCTGTGGCCCTGAGCATGGGACAGCGATGTGAGGATATTGGGAATTAAGACTGGAAAGGTAGGACAGGGTCAAATGAATGATCCAAGGCCTGGGATAAAAAGTTAAAATTTTTTAACTTCATTTGGTAGTCAAAAGACTACTAGAAAGTAAAAACTATCACTTATAACATACCTTCTACATGCCAGGTATGTGCCTTATTTTAATCTTCATAATGACTTTGCAGCGTGGTTGTCACAAACCCACTAGATGAACAACACAAAACTCAGAAGCCACGCAGGCAGTGACAGAGCCGAGGCTCAAACTCAGGCCTCTTTTGATTGTACTCTTTCTGTTCTGTTCATTCCAGATAGGGTCAGAGCTCTATGGAAAGGACTCTGGCAAAGAGTGGAGGGACCTTAGGTGCACAGAGGCAGTTCACGAGGCTCTTGAAATAGTCCAGGCCAGAGGCAAGTGAGGACTTGGTGGTTAAAGAGAGTGAAGTGGGTTGGGTAACAAATAATCTCACCTCAGACTTTATTCCCCAGGAACTCACTCTTAAACAAGTCTTTATTCCTCAGGGGAGGGGTCTCTAACAAAATCAAACACATTGTCGACAGATGCAATTTCTAGCTGATTCATAAGGCAGGTTTTCATTCTGAAAGTTTCCAAAGCCACCATTTAAAATCGTGATGAGTTACAGGGGATGTATTAATAAACTTGGGTGATTTTAGTCTCTATATTACTGGGTCCTGGGATGTGGTTAAAAGAGAATTCTCCTGATATTACCAACACAGCACATTATTGAAGGCATCATTCTCAGAATTGTGGAAATTCTGAAAGTTTATCTATGCCTTAATCATCTTTCTTTCATTCTAGGAATTCTGTGATCAAATCTTCATCCCTTAGACTTAAAAAAAAATGCAGAAACACATTAAGATGATATTTAATTATCCCTTCTTGTAAAGACTACTGCCCACACTGGAATTTCCCATCTTCACATTTGTCATTAAAACAAAAAATATTTAACTCTTCACAGTTAATCATTCAATTTCTCTAGATCCTAAAATGTTATTACCACGGTTATGTTGCTCACCTTCAAGCTATATCTTGGTGTCCTGGTCAGGTGGCTCAGTTGGTTGGAGCATTATCCCATACACCGAAAGCTTTTGGGTTCCATCCCCAGTCGGACATGTAGGGAGGCAACTGATCGATGTTTCTGTCTCACGTCAATGTCTCCCTCTTTCTCTCTCTTTTCCTCTCTCTCTAAAACCATTAAGGGTATAGTTGGGTGAGGATTAAAAAAAGAGATCTACTTTGGTGGGTCCTAGAGGGGCAGCTCAGTTAGAGTGTTAGTGGTTAGAATGTTGTCCCGATATACCAAGGCTGAGGGTTTGATCCCTGGTCAGAGCACATAGAAGAATTAGCCAACAAATGCATAAATAAGTGAAACAACAAATCTCTCTCTCCTTCTCTCTCCCTGCTACCCCCCACCCCCACCCCGCCAAATTACTAAATAAAAAAGACAAAAAAAGGGGATATACCTTGGTGAGACAGGGCTTTGGTAAGCACAGAGAGTACCTCATGAAACAGTTTCTACTTTCTTTAAAAAAGTGCGTCTTAAATAGACATTGCTGTACATCAGCTGTACATAGGCTCCATTTTAGATATGAGAAAACTGA
Source organism: Mormoops blainvillei (assembly GCA_004026545.1). Classification (NCBI taxonomy): domain Eukaryota; kingdom Metazoa; phylum Chordata; class Mammalia; order Chiroptera; family Mormoopidae; genus Mormoops; species Mormoops blainvillei. The sequence goes on along the minus strand of PVJD01007615.1, from coordinate 73,049 downwards.
GACACAAAAGACTTGACTTCGCTAACAGACAGAGACTCTAGTGAAGAACTGTGGATGAACTCTACAGCCCTACCACATGACCCCACTCTTCTCAAACCGAAGTATTCTTAAAGTTTTTTTGCTAAATCCTTGAGTATTCTGGATACTTCTGTGTAATTTCTTGTTGAAGTTATTCTTATAATAGTTAGAGTCACCTTCAAGTCAGGCTATCTCTCAACACAGTGACCATTTGAGTTAATTTCCCTGCTCCACTCACTGCCCAGTGATCAGGGGAAACCGTAAAAATAAACAGAGTTCCTTTAGGCAGTGGTTCATGTCACCTGAGGTCAGTGGAGAGAAGAATTAGAGGGAAACTGAACTTTGCAGGGAGCTGATAAAGGGCCAAAGCACCTCCTTACAAGCCTTGCTGGAGAACCAAAGAAAAGCCATGTGAAGGATGAGATTTTTGACAAAGTTCTATACCTCCCTGGTCTTCAGTTTCTCTCTGTACAATGAGAAGGTTGAGAAAGGTGATTTTGAAGAACCCTTCCAGTCTATGTCAGGAATTCTGAAAAGAGGAAAAAAAGAAAAAAGCTTGGTTTAAAAGGCATTTTCAGGCTGGGGTACTTTGGGATGAAAAAGTTTCCAAACTTAAGACATACAAAACAGGGTCTGGGTTAAGAGACCTGTGAGTGTCAAAGTACCCAAACCGACATCTCATTGTAGGTTATTTCCAACTCCCTCCGCTGCACTCAAGTGTGACCCAGTGCTTCCATAATTGTTGCAACTGTCAGTGTCAAGGCAAAGACACCACTAATGTTAGTGAGGCCATCTGCAGTTTCTTTGCTTGTTTAAGGAATTTTTGCCTGAACCATTTCCTTCTTTCTCACAGGAGAGGTATCACATGAGTGGGAACCTGCCTCTCTTCATGCCAGGCCATTCCTTGGGAGAAAAGGAAGGAGTATATTAATTCAGTTGATTGTTTCAAAAAGTTATGAACCCTTGTCCCCTGAAAATGTTCAAATAGGGGCCGACTGGCCACTTCCGAGGGATGCCGTGGCAGGCGCACCTGCTGGCCAGGCCGGTGGTCGGGGCGGCACTCTGCACTCCTTCCCACCTTTCTTTTCTGGTTTTCCTCTGCCGCCTCCCAACCTCTATTTTGTACTTCTCCTAGAAAATGAAATTAGGGATGTGTGATTTTTATACTTTTCAAACCTGAAAGCATCCAGGTCACATATAAGTGTGGATTCTTGGTTTTAATCCACTGGTTGCTCCCCAACCCCAAACTTTGGGTGGCAGCGACCAGTATAAGAGGAAGGAGAATTTGAGTGGAAAGGTGATTGAGGCTGGGTAAGGGGAAGCCACTCAAAAGGTAAAATATGAACCATGTGTTCATCTGTACAGGGGGACACAAAAGTAGGTTTACAGTTTTTCTTGTGGAAAGCAATACAACAATTAATACATAATAATACAGGAATAAGCTCTGTTTCACATACTCACAACGGTAAACTTAACTTTTGTCCCCCCCTGAATTTGGTGAACTTCTAGAACCCAAACGCTCAGAGTGAAGAGCTCCTCCACTCCTGTCTGTCTTCTCCGCAAAAGCAAGGGCTCCCCTTCTCTCAGAACTCCTAAGCGGAGCCTACATGGAAATTTGTCAAAAATGAGACAGAAATGTCCCAAAGCAAGCAGAAAGCTGAAGGGATAGGCTCTGATCCCTTCGGATGTCAAATCTGGAGTTCCTTCCATCTGGACTGGCAATGTGTAGCCACCTTGGTATCAGCCTATGCCCCCCACACCAGGACCCTCTGTTACTGGGGATCTCTACACTTCCTGAGACCCTCTTCACTCATTCAATTCTTTGTCTAGGTGGGTATAAGGAAAGACTGGAGAGCCTTAAAGAACTCCCTCACGTCCTGCCTTCCTTTTTGGTGACCATCTCTGATTATTTCTGCAGGAAGGTTTGGTTTGGTCAAGTCAGTTGCTGCCCCAGGTGGCATCAATGGGGCCAAAAACAAAACAAAACAAAAAAACCAAGAGAACCTCGCTACATAAAGATGAACCTTATCTATCACTCCTATACACACAGCCTGAATTTCTCAGCAGGAAAAACAATACAATAGCAACAATTCTTTTAGTTTTTTGTTCTTAATCTTTTTTGAGTAGTAAATCCTTGACAAAATTTGATGAGATCTATTAACTGTCTCCTTAGAAAAAATGTGCATATGCACACAGTTTTGAATATAATTCTCAGGGTTAAAGCCTGCTTGTAAACCAGGGTTCCCAGGTAAGACCTCTGATTACATTATTTGAGATCTTAAGACCCATTGTCAAGAGCAGAGAGAATGAGACACTGGAAGTTACTCTCCCTGGTAAGGGAACTATAAGTGGCAAAGGCCACCTAAGAGGTTTGGTGCCTAGAGAAGACAGAAGAAAAGGATACCACGGACAAACCAATGACCCAGGCGAGCAACAGAAGTGACAAAGCCAGGACTAGAATCTAGACCTCTTAAATTCCAGTCCAGTGTGCCCTGCATGTCTTTACAAAGATTCTCAAAGACATGCACCCATCCACCCATTCACTGAGATGTAATGAGTAAGCTATTCACAGGCTTACTGAGATGAAAAAACGTGACACTCCTTGTCCTCCAACTGTTTTTGGCTTACCAGCAGGGATGAAACATCTGCTGAGCAGTTCTTTTCTTGAAGACTGACAAGGGAAGCCAGCAGTGTTTACCAATGAGTCAATAACCCATCTTTGAATCCCCCCACGAGGCTTTCAAATAAGTCGCCCATTTAGGGGAAAAGAGTAATATAATTGTCTCTAGGGATTTTAGGTATTTTCCGCTCTAAGATTACTCAGATAGTTTTTGGCTATTTTGACTTGCTTTACAGTTACTCTGGGATTTGATGCCGTCAATAAGGAAACATGAGTCCCACTGGGAAATGAATTTAGAGCAGTGGCTCCCAGCACCACCTGCACATTGGGGAGGCTTTACCAAGTGATGTCCATCCCCTGCCCAAGAATAATTAAGACCAATTAGTTTAGATTCTCCGGGGATGAGAATTGGACACGACTGTAACTTTTTAAAAAGTTCCTCAAATGATTCAAGATGCAGTTAAGATTGAAACCCACAAAATAATGATCCCTATTTTGGTATGATTCCATGATTTTGTTTCTATTCACTAAGAATGGTGCTCTAGTACAGTACTTCCCCAAATTTAATGTATTCGCAGATCACCTGTGGATATCGTTGTGAAGCAGAATCTGACTCAGGATGTCCGGGGTGGGGGCTGAGATCCTAGTTCAAACAGGCTCCTACGTGAGGCCTGCACTGTTGGTGTGTGGACCCCATTTGAGTAGCAAGTCTTCATGTGAGAGAAGACATTTGAGCATATCTACCCAGAGGCGGATGAAGGTCGGTTGAGGCCCCAGGAGCAGAAGAAAAATATTGGGCCCCTTAAGAAAAAGAGAGACAGGGAAAATAAAAATATATGTTTACAAAAAACATATTTTTAAAACCATAAATGAAACAAGTACATATCCACAAACTAATTTACATCCCTGCATATTTGCATATATCGTAAGTCTGCACTGCCGGAGAACCTTTGTAAGTACAAAGCAGCAAATATGACTCTATTGCTCCGATGAGCGGTGGTGCAGCCGCCCGGGGTCTATGCACTGTAGTATGTGAATAGTATGCAGCATAGTAATGAAACAATGAAAATAAGCGAATATAAACATACTATCAGGTTTTACTGCCGATTGTAAACTTGTACGTAATTAAAATTGCACATATGAAACCAAATGGTGTCATTAGAAAAAAGTATAGAGTTGGGGTTTTGCGGGGCCCTTCAGAAGTCAGGGCCCAGGGTGCGTGCCTGGTGCACCCGCTGTTAAATCTGCCTCTGTGTCTACCCACACAGAATTTGTAGCTAAAATGGGCAAACCAATCTAAGAAAGATTCAAGATCAAATATTGCCTAGTAGAATGTGGCAAAAAATTGACATATGCCATAATGATCAGACAGGTCGGTCATAGGCTTCCTGGAGAGTTAGGAAAGGCTTCTCAGAGGATACGGTCCTGGGACTTTCTGGCTCTGAATTTGTGCTTGTGAATATCAGCAGATGGTTTGGAGGATGGTGTTTTCTAATGACCGCTAAAGTTGTATACATGGGTCATGCTCTGTGAGTAACAAACTGAAAACTGAGGAGTTTATTAGGGCAATGAAATAAACGATCCGTATTTCACACACACGCACACATATACACACACATATACATACATCAACGAGCATTTGTGCACGCGTGTGTGTGTGCTGAGCAAAATGAGGCTCAAATGGCTAGTGATTAAAAAAAACACTTTTTCCTATAAAAAGCATCCGAGTGCTCCTCATCTCACTTTAATCCTCTGGTGTCTATACACACCACTGGGACCTGAAAAACTTTATTCACACAATAGATCGCTGGATCGTCGTCACCAGAGCCACATGACACCTCTGGGTAACGGTCAAGAGGTCCAAGAGCTTCTTTGCCCACATCCAAGTTTTGCCCCTGACCCAGCCTCAGCTGACCACATGCCAGTGTTAGAGTCCCAGGGATCCACTCCGACAGCTCACACCTACACACCCACCACCCAACTCATGGGGCGTAGGTTGGGGGTCGCCATGCTGGGAGGAAGGCGAAGGGAAGGAGTAAGGTGCTGATGAGAAGTCTGTGCCTCAGGCAGGCCCACCCGCAGTGGCAAGAGTCAGATCAGTGAGACATGCTTTTGGGGCTCCTTCTCCCTTTCCAAGCTGCCCCTACACCCCTCATTCCAGAGACAGTGAAAGAACTGGCTGGTGCCAGACTAGGAGCAGCTGAGTATCTTTTCCTCAAAAAAGGAAGAAAAAAGCAGCATGTTTGTAAAGATAAAAGGGAAGTTCTAAGTAGGCAATTGGTTTCTTTACCCTAAAGAGCACGGAAAATTGACTACTTTCCAGTAGGCACTGGTTGCCTATAGTGACAGCAAAAGGTGAGCTGATGAGCGGGGTGTGAACTGGAAAACAGGTGGCTGGTTAAGGCAGACCGAGCCCGAATACTGAGATCAACACCAATTTTTTCCTTTCAGGCTCGTTTGCTTTCAACTTGTTCCAGGCAACAGTTTGAACTGTACTGATAATAACAAGAGTGACTATTCATATTCTCTATGCTATCTTTCAGATATTGTGTGAAAACATAGCATTACTTCAGTTAATCCTTATTATCCCCACTTTACACTTGGAAAACTGAGGCTCACAGAGGTTAAATAAATGGCCCGATGTCACGGAGCTAGGCTGTGAGCCAGGCAGTCTTATTCCAGAGCCTGCGTTTCTTGCTATTCTTCTAAACTGCTGCTAAAAGTCCAAGAAATCTGTGTCGTGTTGACAAAAGTTAACTTTCACTCTTTAAAGTTTAAGTAAGTATGCTGTGGGGTATGTCCCACTGCTCCTGTGGCTTTGCATAAATTAATGCCCTTTGACTCCAGAAGCCGATCCCTGATGCCACAGAGCCGTCCCCTAATGTACTAGAGGGGCTGATCTCTTAAGGTCCATCACGTCCTTGGAGTCTGAAATTGTCTGAATCTCGTTGTTCCCTTTCAGTGTTCGTTCTACCCCCGAAAGAGCAGACTTTGATGTCTTTCTTGCATTTGACTGTGCTTCAAAGAAACTTCGTTTGGGGCAAGTCTGCCCTAGCCGCCCACAAAACAGAGGAAATTCTGAGCACCTCCGGGCATGATTCAACCACACCATGTTCAGGAATTGCCATCTCTGCCCACGGAATCATGCACTCTTTTCTGTTTGGGACAGAAATAGATACCTCCTTCAGTAGCCTCACTGCTTTCTGTACTCTCAGCAATAAAAAAACAAAGGCAAGGATAGGTGGGCGCCTCTAAGGCAACATGGTGGGAGTTTCCTCTGCTGTGAAGGTTTTCAGTGTGAAAACGTTGCCAAGGTAGAGTCAACAGACAGGATAGGTGGGACAGGTGGAAGAGGGAAGCCACTGGGTGACTGGGGACAATCTTGCCTATGGTCTTTCCTTCCTTCCTTCCTTCCTTCCTTCCTTCCTTCCTTCCTTCCTTCCTTCATATATCGAGCCACTACTATGCACCAGATACAGCATAAGAGGTGAATGTAACCCAATCCTGGGTCTCCAGGAGCTCACCAGACAGCAGGGGAGAAATACATTGCACAGATAATTACAGCACAAGATCTAAGGTACAAATGTGAAGAAAGACTGATGGAACACACAGATAGATAGATAGATGGTCATTTTTACTGCAAGTCCCAATAACTGAAGTCAATAACATCCTCGTGTTTACACTAACATTTGGGACAAAATGAGGCAGAGAGTATTGTTAGGTCGTTATTAATAACTAAAGTTATTAAAATCAAACACTGCTGATTTTGAATTTGTAATACTTTATAGAGAGGATGTGTAGAAGTCTTCTTTTGCTCAAGAAATTCCTTTACAGGAAAATAGGAACATTTTCAGGTGGGAGTAAGTACAGTCCTTTAAGATCAAACTGTTTGATTTCTCCCAAAGCCCCCAAGTGGCTTGGAAGCCCCATTTACAGATGGCGCTGACCAACTACTCCCTCCCCAGCTGTGTGTGACCCATTCCCCCATACTAAACATCAGGAAGGACTTTCCTCTCCAAGGGACCTTAATCAGTTTGATTTATATTATTATGTACTTAAAAGGGAAGCAACAGTGTTTCTTTTAAAAAATGTTGGGGTTTTTTTATTTCATGATATGAGCCCTTTGGAGCAAAGTGGCCCATCTCCTCACTGAAATATCAGTTATTATGATACCAAGAAAAGGGCAAAGGAATCATTTCTAAGAGTTTTGCTTGAAGTCCCCAAAACATAAATTGACGTCAGCTTCTTCCTGTCTCAGAGCTCTGTGAGTTTCCCGGGAGTTTTGGGGGGTGGTGACTTTACACAAGGTTGCACATCTGACATTTTTCCTGGCTGTGGCCAGGGCTGGCTCAGCTTCCCCTTCTGATGAGAGCAGGCAGAGTCTTCAAACCCAGCTGAGCCCTTTGTGGTATCTGTTTCCGGCCCCTGTGGTAGTGACACCTCTGTTCAGTGCCTAATTTAGAATAAAAGGATTTTGTAAAAAGAAAACTCCTTATTTTAAGTGGAAAGCAAAACAAGCAACTACAAAAAAAAACAAACCCAAAAAACAAAAACTGAAAACCCATTTTAAAATAAAAGTGCAGTTTCCTCAGACATCTTGCTAACACCAAAGAGAACATGGAGACCGCAAATGGTTAGTATTTCAGCTCTCGGTGTTCAATCATTTTGTCATTTATTTCACTTTTGGCTTTCACTGCATTCAGCCCTTGGGCCATGAATTTCAGTTTCCCTCTCCCAGGGGTTCTATTTTTTTCCATTTTAAAAAAAATTTTCAATTTTTTGATTATGCTGTTACAGTTCTCCCATTTTTTTCCCATTAGCCCCCCTCCACCTGGTACCTCCCCTTCCCTCCAGCAGTCCCCTGCCCCTTAGTTCATGTCTGTGGTTCATGTATGTAAGTTCTTTGGCTTTTCCCTTTCCTATACCATTCTTAACATTTCCCTGTCTGTTTTGTTCTTACCCATTATGCTTCTTATTCCATGCACCATTTCTCCCCCTTCCTCCTCCCAGCTGATAACCCTCCAGATGATCCCCATACCTATGATTCTGTTCCTGTTCTGGTTGTTTGCTTAGTTTGTTTTTGTTTTAATTTTTTTTTAGATTCATTTGTTGATAGTTGTGAGTTTGTTGTCATTTCACTGTTCATAGTGTTGATCTTCTTTTTCTTAAATAGGTCCCCTTAACATTACATGTAATAATGGCTTGGTGATGATGAATTCCTTTAGCTTTACCTTGTCTGGGAAGCACTTTATCTGCCCTTCCATTCTAAATGATAGCTTTGCTGGACAGAGTAATTTTGGTTGTAGATCCTTGCTTTTCATCACTTTGAATAGTCCTTGCCAGCCCCTTCTTGCCTGTAAGGTTTCTTTTAAGGAATCAGCCGACAGTCTTATGGGAACTCCGTTGTAGACAACTCTCCGCTTTTCTCTTGCTGCTTGTAAGGTTCTCTCTTTATCTTTAACCCTTGGCATTTTAATTATGATGTGTCTTGGTGCGGTCCTCTTTGAGTCCAACTTGATTTGGACTCTCTGTGCTTCCTGGACCTGCATGTCTATTTCCTTCACCAAATTAGGTGAATCTATCTCATTCTTCTTTTTTCAGATAGATTTCCAATTTCTTGCTCTTTCTCTTCTCCTTCTGCCACCCCTATGACACTAATGTTGGACCTCTTGATGTTGTCCCAGAGGCTGCTTATACTGCCCTCATTTTTTTGGGTTGTTTTTTCTTCTTGTTGTTTTTTGCTTCCTTATGTTCCAAATCATTGATTTGATTCTCAGCTTCATCCACTCTAATGTCGTTTCCCTGTAAATTGTTCTTTATTTCGATTAGTGAGTCCTTTGTTTCTGACTGGATCTTTTTTTATGCTGTTGAGGCCCTCACTAGGTTCCTTGAGTATCCTTATAACAAGTGTTCTGAACTCTGCACCTGATAGATTGCTTATCTCCATTTTGTTTACCCTTTTTCTGGAGTCTTGATCTGTTCTTTCATTTGGGTCATGTTTCTTTGTTTCCTCGTTTTGGCAGCCTCTCCCCAGGAGTTCTTGAGTTTCACTTCCCTGGTTTGAGTTTGCCAAAGGCTGGTGCAGGAGGAACTTTGAGTCAAAGCGAGCCAGGCTGCCTGAGCAACCTGCCTTCCTCCTCATGTGATAGTAATTTCAGCTCCAGAGCCTTTTTGTGGGCCAGCCAGGCACCGAGCTGTACATTCTGCATCTATTATCTCACAGAACTCTAATAACAACCCTATGGGATCAGTATCATCGTTATCATTCCTATTTTCTAGATGAGGAAACTGAGGTTATGAGGCCCAAGAAAGCAATGGAAGCAGGCTCTCTGCTCCACCCTTGTAGAAGGAAAGCGGCTGTCAGCAGGTATTGTTACTCCTCACGGCTTTTTATGCAAGCCCTCCATCTGCCATTTGAAGTTATTCCTTGATCCATCCCCAAATTAATCTCCCCTGAGAGCAAATTTCATGATGACTTTTCCCTGATCAAAGAGCTCAAATAATTTTCTGCTGCCTATGGGACACATTTCTTCTGCCTGGTATCTAGTATTCTTACCTGGATGTCTGCCTGGATCTCTGCACAGAGGGCACTCCAGCTCCATGCACCCCAAGCAGCTCACCTCCTTTTCTGCAAGTACAACTTCACCTGTGATTTCAAAGCTTAGCTTCTAGAGGAGCCTTACTCCCCACCCCCCCGCCCTGCACCACTACTGGAATAATCTTCCACATCTTACCTGCCAACTTGGAATTCTGCCCAACTGGAAAACATCTTGGGAGAGCAGAAAGGGCTCACGAATTAGGGAATCTACAGGCTTGAATTCAGATCCAAGCTTGGACTTGAGTGCCTCTCCTTTAAAGCAATCATTAAGTGCCACTTTCTGAAGGCACCAGCAAGGTAGTGGGATCTGATAGACACAGTGCAGTAAGCACTGCTCCCCTGCCACCAAAAAAAATGGCAGGATAGTCTGGGAGTGCAGAGGAATGCCATAAAACCAGGGCCGAGGGGTCCAGAAGGCTTCCCAGAGAAAAATGGCAATGAGAAAGTCCTGCAGGTCAAGCAGGAGTCAAGAAACTAGGAACTAAGTCTTAAATACAGAATGAGTAAGGCCAAAGATAAAAGACAGGGTGAGCTTTGAGAGCTGTCCATTGTTCTCCCAGGCTGGAGCATTCGGGTATACAGCAGAGGTGGAGACTTTGAGGCTGGGTGTGAGCTATATCATAAAGCCTTGTAAGTGCATGGGGCAGACTATATTCTGAGAGGAAAAGAATACCACAGAGCAGTCTTAAACAAGGGAAGGACATGATCTGGACTTCAAAGAGTTGGCAGTGGCTTCATTGTGAATGATTAGTGGCAGGTGGGAGGGGAGGCAGGGAGTGACAGATCTCAAAGTTGCCTAGTTAGGCTGCTGGGTTAGGTGAGAGTGGATGATAAGCAGGTTCCTTAAACCTCCATGGGCTTCAGTTGCTGTGGATATAAAATGGGAATAACACTCCCCCCCAGCTAGGTGGCTATAAGGCTGTATAAGACAGACTGCCTAAATTAGTAACCAGATGTAGTAGGTGCTCAATCAACATGACTTCCTAGACTTCTAATCTGCATAGCCAAAGGCCCAGTGGGCCTTTCCACATGAATATATCACGGGCTTCTCCAATTTAATACATCCAGAATTGTCCCCCAAGGTCTACTGTTTCTCCCTTATTTTCTGTTTCAATAACGACACTATCATCCACCCAACTGCCTTGGAAATCTGGATAAATTCCCTGTTTCTTTCCTATCACTGGTCCTATGCACCCAGTCAAGCCCCAAATCCCAGGAGATTTCAGCCCTTATAATCCCTGGACGTTAGCAACCTCTCTCCATGATCTCTCTCATCACTCCCACTGAGAAGGCCTACAGTAATGATCCCACAATGCAGGCCGGAGGCAGCACAGTGGCGGTGGGCGATCAGAGGCTACAGTGACCACAGGAACAGACGCACCCAGGACACAAAGGCAGGGAAGGTACGAAGGCATCCTGCTGTTAGGCTGCTGGGTCTAAATGCCACCTTTGCCACCAATGGACTGTGTGACCCTGGGAAGGTCACTCACCGAACCTATCGGTGCCTCACTCCCATCATCTATAAAATGCAGACAATAAGAACTACTCATCTAATAATGAATTCAGTATTCAATGATTCTTATTTATAATCATATTAATTATACAATTATACTACAGTATTTTGTACATTATTTATCATATTTTAATTATACTATAATGATACAATAATTGTATTAGTTAGCATTAATATTTATAAGAGCCTACTTCATAGGTGACTGAGAGGATTAGGGGAGTCAATACGTGTAAGGTGCCTGGCAGAGTTCCCGGTATGCGGTTACTCTGAGACACCTGGGACACAGCGCGCACTCTCATGCAAGCAAGCAGATTGAGAGGTGGGGGTGTTTAAGTCCCCTTTCAGTCCTTACTTATGGCTTAATAAATACTTGCCCTATAGTGGAGTGAAAAGTAACATCTCTTCAACATCATGCTGACTACACCATTTAACTGCCCGGGGAATGGCAAACTCCCCTACCTGCTTTGGGTCCGTTTGTAAGCAGGACTGAAGGTATTGGTCCAAGGCAAGGAAGGAAGTATATCTAGTTCACTCTGTGATTATCGCATCCTTGATGAGTTCCATTTGTTACTTTTTAAGCACAAAGCAATTCCCAGTAAATCATTGGTAACATCTCAAGTTCCCATGTCCTTAGAAAATGCAGCCACCTTGGATTTAAATTCTATAAAAGCCCAATAATGTTGCCCATTTCTTAGGATCAGAGACCACGATTTCGTATATTAACTAAGAATTTATGTAAGACAGGAATGGTAGAGCCAATAGTTTAAAGGGAGCACTAGGGAACATGGAAGTCTGTGTCTCCTTCAGCCCTGGCTGAGGGAGAGTGGCCCACATACTGAACTCAACAAAAGCCTTTCAGTTAAGCTGGCTTTTCTGAGGCCAGTCCGTGGAGTACAAGAGAGGATTTCTGGTGTCAAATCGCCAGTCTAACCTAACCTCCTACCTGCCCTGTGTTGCCCACCCCATCATCCCACTGGAAGTCCGAGGTCAGAGGGCCAGCATAATGGGGCCTGGCGAGGACCGACTTCAGGGTCACATATGGCCGTCTTCTCACTGTGTCCTCATGTGGCAGAGAGCAGAGAGGACACCAGTTCTCCTGTCACTCTTAGAAGGGCATGAATCCTATTCGTGAGGCTTTTTACCATCATGACCTCATCTACTGCCAAAGGCCCCACCTTCTAATACCATCACATTAGACAGTATGGTTTTGACACATAAATTTGGGGAGGGGTTACAAACATTCAGTCCAAACAGTGTGCATTTGTGTCTGGTTTAAAATTGAGTGTGATTCTTGAGAGCAGGGAGTGCCTCAGAGAGAGGGGTCCAACTGTGTGGGGATGGCAGGAGAGGGGTGGCTGGTGGCAACATTTGACCCAGGGTCATCTCAGGTTCTGTACACATGGAGTTGATGTGCCGGACACAATTAGGGCCTGTGTCAATGCGGCTGGCCCTTGCCTGACACCCAAACTGGGCCACAGTTCTGAGGAGAAATACTTCTTTGCTGAAGTCTCCATTGTTTCACATGACTTTTTCCTTTTTCCATCTTTTCTTTGTTCCCTTTCTGGTCCTAAGTCTCTACCTGGCATCATACTTACCTATCCGGTATGCTTTAAAATCTCAGTGGAAATTCTGTTATTATCCTGTTGAAAATATCCTCAATGCTGCAGTCCAATTTCGCAGAAAACTCTCCTTGCAGAAGACTGTGGGTGGGAGTCACCCATGTAGCATATTTCTACTAAAAATATTATTCTGTCCCAAGAAATAGGTTTCATAGATTTGAAGGAAAACTGCTTTTAGATTTCAGAGAAAGAACAAGAGTATATTTTTACCCTCTTGTTTTTCTTATCTGATAACCCTTTAATTTTCATCAGGTTGACATTCTGTGGTTAACTTGTGGTTAACCCTTTCATGTACAGAAGCTTGGTATCAACTGAGATGACTTCCAGGGGCAGACAATAACCAGTCCCAACATTTCACTTGCAGAAGCCTTTGAGATCCCAAAACATGACAGTTTCCATTTAGAGACAGCAACTGGGAGGAATATTTTTGGTCGCCTGCCTTCTTTTGCCCTTCCAAGGTAAAGAGAAAATAACTGGATTCCCACCGTCTCCCCCCCTTTTATTCTTGCTAACAAGTGTTGATTAAGGCACAAGTTGTTTTCCAGCAGAGTCTTACCCTGTGAGTCACTCATTCTTCAGTTGTGGAAACTCTGACTATTTGACCTACTAGGCTCAGGCAGACCTCAGGAACTGTGGGTCAGATAACACAGAGGTGATCTGTGCTAATTACTGCAGAAGGTGCCTCAGGGCACAGCCTCCCCTCTTATTTCGCCAGGGAACCAGGTACCTTTTCTTTGATGACAATAACTTCCCTTGACCTCATTGCCCCAGTTCCCACAGTGACACCAAACTTGCTTCTGCCACATTCCCCTCAGCATTTTCCTTGCCGAACAAAGACGGATATTTGTTTGAATGAATGAATTAGTGAATAGTAATACCACTGGCAATACTCCTTATCACTTACTCAGTGCCTACTACTCCCTGTGTTGATGAAATAGTTTAAATAAATAATTGGGGATGTGGGCAGCCAACAACAACCCAAAGTGATTGTAAGTATTCAAACTAAACGATGGTGACCTAGTTGGCAATGATCAGGGGATTGACCGTATTTTAATAGATTTGAAATTCATGTAAACTATTCATATGAATACAGGTAGGAGTAAGGAAGCTAATACAGAATTCTCATAAATAGTTCTTAGAAGATGAATTCAAAGGAAACTCCATTCCCTTGCTCTGACACAATGAAGCTTTAAGTAATTAACATTTAAAATAATTTTTTCCAGCTCACAAAGTAACCTTACATATTTTATCATTTTGTCCTCAAAACAGCACTATTCAAGGGGTTATAAAGGGGTTATGGGGCTTTTCACAGATTTTAAGATCCTTTCACTTACATTATTTCCACTGATATATTTCTGTCATTCATAACCTTGCAATTCACACTCCAGCAAAACATTCTACTTATAGTCCCCTGGATGCAACACTCCCTCTGACAGGTGAGCTATTCTGTTGAACCTGCCAGGTGAAACCCTATTCACCCTTCAAGCATGGTTTAGTCAAGAACAAGCTTTCTCTTTATCTGGCTCATGGACAGGGGTAAGATTCCCCATCAGGGGGCACCATGTCAGGAGACCCAGAGGACCAGCATGGCCAAAAGAAAAAACTTGGGGTGTCTAAGAACCTCCTATGGTCACATGTTGATTAATGATTTGGAGGAATCTGCCATCTTCTCTTTCATTGGCAAACTCAATCACCAAAGTAAAGCAATGAAATGCAGTCAATACTTCCCAACAGAAACTTAGTCCATGTTAGAGAAAACCACTTCCTGGATCAAAAGAAAAAGAAGGGAGGTCCTGGCCAGTGTGGCTCAGTTGGTTGGAGTGCCATCCTATAAACCGAAGGGTCGCAGGTCCGATTCCTGGTCAGGGCACATGCCTGGGCTGTTTCTCTCCCTCTCTATCTCCCTCCTTCTCCTCTCTCTCTCTCTGAAAAAAAAGGGGAGACTTTTATTGTTGTTGTAACCAGAGATAAATCACACAGGTAGATAATACATGAAACCTCACCTCTAAGCCATTTATTATGCTGCTGGTATAATCAGTTCTGTATTTTAGGAAGCTTAAATTGACAATATTTTAAAGATATGTTGGAAGGATGGAGAGGTGAAAGGTAGAGAGAAACAATAAAATACTATTGCTATGGCAGGTGGACAGTTAGGAGGTAATGAAAGTGGAGGTGAGAAAAGATGTGAACAAGGGTATTGCACAGGTAAAAATAATTACTCTTGGGACGAAATTTGATGTGAAGGCAAAGGAGAGGTGGAACTTCAAAAGGATGCAGAAGGGTCAAGCTTGGGAGACTACGAGGGTCATTAAGAGAAACAAGTCCCAGAAGAGGATCAGGAACTGTTTGTGTATTTATTTTTAACTTTTAATTTTGAGATAATTGTAGATTCACATGCAGTTGTAAATAATAATAGAGTTCTCATATATTCTTCATTCAGTTTCCCCCATGATTATAGCACAATATCACAACCAGGAAATCAACATTGAGAAAATCTATCAATCTTATTCAGATTGTCCCAGTTTTATATGGACTCAATAGCATATGTGTGTGTTTAGTTCTATTCAACTTTATCACATGAGTAGAGTCACATGACCTCCACCACAACCCGGTTAAGATCCACAACGGTTCCCATCACAAGGATCCTTCCTGCTACCCTCTTGCAGCCACAGCCACCTACCTCCTTCCATCGTAACCCCTGACAACTATTCTCCATTTCTATAATGTGTCATTCTAAGAATGCTATATGAATGTAATAATATAATGTGTAACTTTTGAAAATGGATTTTCTTGCTCAGCTTAAGTCCCTTGAGATCCACCTTTCTGCATTCCTTAGCTGGCATTATCCTGTAAAGGACGGCTTTCCCGCCTCCCCCTCCCACTCTATGGTTTTTTAGTATCACTGTGGATTGCTATCTTTTAAAATTATTTTATTGCTTGCATCATTGATTCTCTTGGATTTATTAGATATATTATCATATAATTTGCAAACAGAGATAGTTTTATTTCTTTTATTTCCAATCGTTATGCCTCTACATTATTTTATCTGATTGCATTGGTTAAAACCTCAACGGCAATGTTAAGTAGAAGATAAAATAGTACTCTAAAAATAAAGATAAAATGGTAACCTAGGAACACAGGTTTGAACATAGTTGCAGTACCAGAGGGCAGCTGAAATAGAAAGTAGAAGGGCGCAGAGTATGTCTAGACTGGAGCGCAGGGCTAAAGATATGGATCCGGAAGAGGCAGCATAGCATCATTGCTAAGAACATGGGTTCTGAAGCCTAGATGAAATTCTAAGCTCCATTATTGTGGTCCTCTAGCTGACTGACCTCACTAGAGATTACCTCAGGCAATTTATCAAATCTCCCAGGACCTCAATGTCTCATTTGAAAAATGGCAGTAATATTTATAGTATTTACCTCATAGTATAGTTTTCAGAATTATATTAGTTAATATGTATAAAGGGCAAAGAATTGTTCTTGGAAATTGATGAGAACTCAATAAATGTTAGATTTTTTAAAAACCATTTGGAAGCCACAGCATAGAGATGAGAACTAAAATGATGAGACTTCTGAGAAAGAGTAGAATGACAATAACTAAGGTCATATCACTGGGAAACTCCTAGACTGAATCCTTCTTAACAATTGTTTGACCATGGATTACTTTGAGGATCTCATGAAAGCTATCATCCTTCTAATTCCGGTCTAATGATGACAAGGACATTAGACAAATTCCAGAAGTGGGGCATCCTTCAAAATACCTGATCAGTATTCTTCAAAACTGTCAAGGTCATTAAAAAAAGGAAAATGAGAAACTGTCATATCTTCTCCATAGCCCAGAGGAACTTAAGGAGATATGACAACTAAGCATTATTGAGACTCTTGGATGGGATCTTGGAACAACAACAATAAAAAGACATTACAGGAAAACTGAGGAAATCTGAATAAAGTATGAACTTTAGTTAATAATAATGTATGCATATTGGCTCATTAGCTGTGACAAATGTAACATCCTAGTGTAACATATCAGTAATAGGGGAATCTTGGGTCAGGGAATTTATAAAACAAGAGCAAAGTGAGATTCAGAGAAAGAAAGCCAAAGGGATGAGGAACCAGGGGGTCATGATGTCTTAATGATATCGAATGTGAAATTTCAAAAAGGAGGAGTTAAATTTGGAAGCATATGCTAAACAAACTTTGAGGAGAATGAGAACCATTGGACATGACAAGAAGCTTAATTGGTAGCTTCTTGGTGTGCTCTGAAAAAAATAGTTCCAGTGAAAACAGAAGACACACTGAATGGTTTTGGAAGGAGATGGTAAGGAGGAAATAGAAACAATGAGGCAAACTATTCTTATGAGATACTAAATTAAGAAGAAAAGAAATAAGGATTGATTTAGGAGGAATTTTAAGTAACTGAGATGCTTATAGACTGAGGAGGGGAGCTGGTGGTAGTGGGGATGCTGGAGCAGGGACAGCTGAGAGGGCACAACTCCAGAGGCTGTAGAGAAGAAGTGATCCAAGGCATATTGGTGTCAGCTTTAAGGAGATCAGGAATATGCTTTACGTAGAAAGAGAGAACAGAGAAAATGATGAGTAAAGATGGGGCCATTATGAGATATTGAAAGGAAAGTTGAAGAATTTCAAAACAAGGGAGAAAGTGGAAGCCAAGCTGAGAAAGGGCAATGGAGCGAATACTGCACCTGACCAAATCTGTGGCGTCACTGAGGGCAGGAGAATGCAGAGCAGAGCCTAATCTTTTGACCTCTGGCATTGGCTCTGCACCACTAGCTGTGTAACTTTGAACAAGCTACTCAGACAGAGTCTTAGGCTACATTTCCTCATCTATGAGTAAGATTGGAATTCCTTTCGAATGCATGTCATGAAAAGCCTTGTGTAAACTTTAAAAAAAGAAAATCTGTGTGCCAAAAGATAATATTACAATTTTCAAGCTAGGGAATCCCCTCTAAGGGTTCTCAAATTCTCATAAACTTCATCCAACTATCAACGATAGTCTCTCATTCCATGGTATGCTTCCTAACGTCCCACGGAGATTTCCTCCAGGGGATAGATGAGCTTAAGGCACTGTGAAATTTGACCAGGAATCTGGGAGGAATTCTTCCTACTTCATCTCATGGACAAGCATCCAAGGTGAGACCA
Source organism: Mormoops blainvillei (assembly GCA_004026545.1). NCBI lineage: Eukaryota > Metazoa > Chordata > Mammalia > Chiroptera > Mormoopidae > Mormoops > Mormoops blainvillei. The sequence continues at coordinate 55,519 of PVJD01007615.1, read as the reverse complement.
CAGTGAAACTGTGAGTGTACAGGAACACGAAGAAGGCTTGAGACTTTAACACTCAGAACTGATTTGTTTTCCTACAACACTTAGGTGGTAGACCCAAATCAGCCAACAGGGTCTCAACCCAAGGTCATCATGCTAAACACCTGACATTTTAAAATGATGACAAAGTGTCCTCTTTAAAACTGTTCACATTTCTTACCTCACCAACATCCATTCTCTTCACTGCACCAGCCACTTTCTTTGCTCCATTGGGATCCATGATATCATCTCTCATCTTTCCTCTTCCTTTGCTCCCCACCTGCTGGTTGCCCAGTCATATCGATATCCCTTCTCTCCTATTTCTCCAATCTACCTGTCCCCTCTGCTATTTCCTGTTCTCAAGGCTCCTTTTAGCTCTCACCTAGCCTATTATAATGCTCTATTAATTCTTTGCCTTTCAAGGTGTGGTTGGAACAGCATCAGCCACCCCTGTGAGAAATGCAGATTCTCAGGCCCCACTCCAGACCTGCTGGATCAGAATTTGCATTTTAATAAATTCCCCCATATAACTCATGTACACACAAAAGTTTGAGAAGCATTAGCCCAATAGGTCACGCTACCTCCCACCTCTGTCTGCCCTGCTGCTGCCCACAACCAGCCATCTGTACACTATTGCCAAAAAATGTTCTTCTTAAAAAATAGATCTGAGTATACCATCTCACAGTCTTAAACCTTCAAATGGCTCCCTGGTGACGTTCACATGATTTCCTCCATGATTCTGTTCTAACGATTTCCTTCTTGCTTTCTCTGCTAAATAGCCCGAGAGCTGAGACTCAATGCTGACCTGAGCTAAATGGGTCCGCTCCAAGTTTCTCATAGATACACAGTATTTCTCCAGCACTTCACCTTGCCTCTCTCATACTATTCGCTTTCTTCTACCAATTTGTGCCGGGGAAATGTTTTTTTATCCCCCCAGATTCTGCTCACAGAGTTGTTATTTCCATAAATTTCTTTCCACAACTTTCTTTCCATTGTCCTACCTACCACGCAAAAGTAATTGCTTCCTTTTGGGAACTCACATCCCTTCGCATTTTTTCTTTTCTTCCTACCAGTTATCACTTTTCTGCTTTGCCTTAAAATTGCATACCTGTCCTTATCTTCTTTACTAAATTATGAAGACCTGGGGGTAGGGGTTGCAGCTTCATTTAAAAAAAATTTATTGGTGTGACATTGGTTGGTGAATTTATATAGGTTTTAAGCGTACAATTCTGTAATATATCTTCTGTGTACTGAATCATGTATTTACTACCCAAAGTCAAATCTCCTTCCTTAATCATATATTGCACCTCTTTTATCCTTTACTGCATGCATGCCACCCCCCTTTCACTCTGGGAACTACCATATTGTTGTCTGTGTCTATGAGTTTTGGTTTGTTTGCTGTTTGTTCATTTGTTGCCTCAGTTTTATAGCCTACATATGAATGAAATCATATGGTTCTTCCATCTGGCTTATTTTGCTTAGCATAATATTCTCAAGATCCACCGATGCTGTCACAAGTGGCAGTATTTCGCATTTTCTTACGGCTGACCATATTCCACTGTGTATATGTACCACATCCTCTTTATCCAATCATCTATCATAGGACACTGGTTGTTTCCATGTCTTGACCGCTGTGAATAATGCTGCGATGAACATAGAGGAGCACACATCTTTGTAAATAAATGTTTTCAAATTTTTCAGATAGATACTCAGAAGAGAACTTCTCTTCTCAGAAATATGGCAACTCTATACTTAATTTTTTGAGGAGCTCTATACTGTTTTCTATAGTGGCTATAGCAGTCTTGATAACAGCCATTCTAACAGGTATGAGGTGGTATCTCATTGTAGTTTTTTTTTAAAAGGAAAGGTATCGTTATTCAACAGCAGTTACTTAAGCCTATCAAGTCAGTTTGAATCACTCAAGTCTATTAATTAAGGCTAAACTCTAGCACCTGAGTTCTCCTAGCTTTTCCCTGTTAGTAGTTTTGATTTGCATTTCCCTAACAGCTAGTGACGTTGACCATCTTTTCATATGCCTGTTGACCATTGGTGTGTCTTTTCGGGAGAAGCGTCTGTTCAGGTCCTCTGTACATTTTTTAATTGGATTTTTTGTTGTCGTTAAGTTATATGAGTTCTTTATATATTTTGGATATTAACCCCTTATTGGAGGTGTTATTTGCAAGTATCTTCTCCAATTTTGTTGGTTGCCTTTTTGTTTTGTTGATGGTTTCTTTTGCTGTGTACTTTCATTTTTTTAGTTATCTTCTTGGGTCATGAATCTTAGGAAATAGTCATTGGATAAATAGTCCATAAGGGATGAAAATTAATTCACATCATCAATCGTACACAGAATGTCACTATCAGATAAAGCAAAAAACAAAAATGTCGAATATAAATACACTCTTATAGTAGCTTATAATACATCTTTATAGCATTTCACATCTTTGTAAGTATTTGCTTATTTGTAAAATTTATTGAATACCTATCTTAATATAGTATCTGTCTAGGCCATAAGTTCCATGAGGGCAGGGGTCCATCTTTGTCATTCATACTAATCCCCAGGCCTCAGAAAGGGCTGGACATGCAATGCTGTCTCTGTCTACTTTGAAAACTAGTTCACTGTCAGTTGTAAAGCACTTAAGCCATATCAATAATGCCCTTTGAAGAGTGATACTGTTACAAATCCATTAGGAACTCAATGCTGTCAATTACCTCTTTTCCGAATTTCAAAATAACTTGAGTTTCTTTTTTAAACAACCAGGAGCAATTCACACCCAGGGGGAAATACTTTTCCATCTTTTCCTCATTTTTCTATCACAATCTCTGGGTGTGGCTTCTCCCAGGAAAACACCTTTTGAGCAAGTCTTTCATTTTGGGAGCTGGAACACATTATTAGAAACAACCATCCCTTGGTGCCAGAATAGAAAAACCTCTCCTTGTTTTCTGAGCCACCTTACTATGCTCTGGAGACCCATTAATTTTATATTAAACCTTTGTTTTGTTTTAATTTTATTTATTCATTCATTTTACAGATAGATCAAGAGTTGAATTTATTATTATTATCTGTTCATGCATCCACACACTATCCTTCTTTCATTGTTATTTCCCTTCTCTTTATTCTTTATTTACACTTTCATTTTCCCCACAAACATCCTCTTTTATGTCCCTAGTTGGCCTTCAACTGCTTGACTACCATATAAATGTCTCATGTATGCATGAAAAAAAAAATGGATTCTGCTTTTGTTGGAGTAGTTTCCTAGGCTTGTCCATTATATCAACTTTGTTAATTGTGTTTATCAATTGTTTTATATTCTTATTTTTTGTCTGCTTGATTTATCAACCACAAAAGAAGTCTTTGTTAAAATCTCCTGTTTTGACGATAGACTTAGACATTTATCATTGTCCATCAATGTTTGCTTCACATGCTTTGAAACTATGTTATTTGGTCCATACAAGTAAAGAATTTTTGTTTTCTTGGTGTTTGCTTTGCATATTTTGAAGCCGTGTTCCTTTAATAATTTGTACTGACTTCTGGATTTTTAGTACTGCTTTTTCCTTTAAGTCTCATATTAATACAACATTCTTTTGGATTGTAATTGTCCATTGTTTTTTAAGTTCAAACTTTCAGAGCCCTTATGCTTTAACATGTTTCTTATAAACACCACATAATTTTATTTTTTTAATTCTTTTTTCTTTACCTGCAGAATTAGTCCATTGGCTCTCATTGTTGATATATTTGGATTGATTCCCACTATCTTATTTTCTTTATTTTCTCTATTTTTTCTTTCTATGTATTTTTTCCTCCCTTCTTTTGTCTTAAACAAGTTTTTACTCAATTTAATTATTTTGTCTTTACTAGTTTTTAAGGTGTTTACTCTGTCATTTTAGATGTTACTTTCAAATTTTTTAACATGAACTCAAAATTTTAAAATTTCAAGTTTAATCCATATCATAACCCTCCTCACAAATAATAAATAACCCTAGAATGCTTTAACTCTACGCACTTTTCTGACTTCCCAGATTTTAGTTCTATCTTTTAACCCCACAAAATAGACATTTTGATTTTTTTGTACAGTCAATAATTGACTTTGATTCACTCACAAGTTTACCTGTACCTTTGCTCACCATCTCTTCTTGCAACTCATATTTTCTTTCTGGGCTCATTACTTTTCTTTTTGAAATACATCATTAGAACAAAGTAACATGGTAGAAATCAATGCAAATGCATTAGTAGTTTTAATCAATGTCAATGGACCAACTTTGCAGTTAAAAAAATTAATAGAAATCCGAAGGTCAGTTAATATTGATAAAAGTTCAATACCCCAGGGACATATAAACTTGTAAGCAACCAATAACATGGCTTCAACATATAGAAAACAAAACTTGACAAACCTGTAGGGTAAGTTTACAAATCCAGGGATGTTGACACATCTAACACTAGTCTCCACATCACCTGATTTGTCATTACCCCTACCTGATGCTTTTTGAAAGTTTCTCAATATGGTGTGTCAAACTCCTGATTCATGTTACTGCTATATTTGTGTTCAATCCATCTGTGAGTCCTTTATATCAGCTCTTTTAACCAATCTCTATGTTTTTTTATTCCTGCCTCATATTTTCCATATTCTCTCCCATCCCTTTTAGGGCATTAAAAGCTTATCGAAAATTCTTATTTTTTTCTGTTCTATTTATTCTGCTTTGGCAAGTGTAAGCCCTTCAATTTGTTATTCTTTCTTTCCTAATGTTGGCAATCGTCACTCATTTTATTTTTACTTTTGAGATAATTCCTCCTGGGGATATCAACCCAAATGTCCTACGAGAAGGGGCAAAGGCTGAGACCCAGATGTGGCCAACTGCTGAATTAAAATTGGGAGGGGGTAGAACATTCTTCAGACCAAAGAAATCTGTTGTTATAATGTGTCTTCCCCTTCCGCGTTGACCACATCATCTCCCTCGGGCAGCCTCTCTGCCGAGGAGGGTCCTGCACTTCTCCAAGAGCTGTCTTTCTCAGTGGTATTCACCACCTAGCTTTGGACGCGAAGAGGGCGGCCGGCGGAGAGAATGCCCAGGGATCAACCAGTCCCCATGCCTGTCGCTGTCCCTCTTTTCACCCAGCTGTTCTTAAAGTTGCCCCTGGGTGAAGCCACTCCACCCTGCTTGTGCTGGGCTGGCTGCTGATTTTCTGCTTTTGGTGACAGAGAAAGAAGCGTGAGGGAGAGATAAGGACGACATTAAAAACCCTGCGTGGCATCCCAACCCCTTGATCTTCTCTGCCTCATGTCTCCTACACGAGCGGCCCCCAACCTTTTTGGCACCAGAGGCCGGTTTTCCACGGGTGGTGGGGCGGGGTGGGGTGGAGGAGAGGGCGGGAAGGACGAGACAGGAGGCGGAGCTCAAGCGGGCTTCCCTCTGGGCCCAGTTCCTAACATGCCAGGGACCGCTGCTGGTCCGCGGCTCCGGGGCTGGGGACCCCTGTCCAATTCACAAACACAGACTGAAAGAAAGACCCAACCACTTTCCATTGTGTCTGTACTAGTTTTAGAGATCTCTAAAGAGCCCTTTTTCTCCTGAGACACTCCAGCGTGGGTTTGTGGGAAGAAGCTGGAATTTCATCTCTTTAAAAGGGACAGGGTTGTATTTATATATAATCAACATAGATTTTAGAGAAGTTAACTGAACCAATCATGTAATAGAACATAACAAGTTGTTGTTTTTTTTTTAACAACTTGTCATATGTGAATCTTGGAATTAGTTCTAGTCCTATGACATTTCCAGCAAATACAGAAAGATATAACATTCTAGAAGCTGAGGAGCAAAACTAATATTCACCTGGTATAACCTAGTAGAGAAGTTCTCAAAGAATACGGTTTGCAGGCATTTCTTGAGATGGAACAGTGAGCCTGCTACTTCAAGGAAAAAATCACACTATTTATTATGATAAAGTTCAAGGTTTGATCATGATAACTGATAAATTTTGATAAAATGATCCAATTTGAGCACAATTAAAATTTTGAAAAACTTGTATTGCTACTGTGAGCTTGACTACTTTCCAATACTTAAAAGATTTTTCTGATGAGGTCAGAGGTGATATTAACAAATTTGATTTGTTGGTATTATATAATGAATGTGTCAATATTTGGGAGCTCTGTATAATTCAGCAAACTATACAGAGCTTTTTTTCCCAAATGACTGATACAAAATCAGGTATAAGCACAAGACCCGTTCAAAGTACAAGATAGACCCATGGATTTTAATCTACCAAATCATTGATCTGCAACTTACAATAAAGAAACTACCACCTATTGAGTTAATATCAAAGAAGAATACCTGCACTTATCTGAAAAGGCTATTAAAATAATTTTCCCTTTTTTAACTGTAAAAGACTGAATTTTCTTCGTATACTTCAACCAAAACAGCATATTACAGTAGCTTGAATGCAGAAACAAATGTGAGAATGCCCCTTCTATTAAGTGAGAAAATTTTAGTTTGCAAAAATGTAAAACAATGTCACTCTTCTCACTAAATTTTGGAAAATTTAGTCATTTTCATAAAAATTATTTATGTTAGTATAATGGCTCATTACTGTTATTGTAAAATGAATTACCTGGTAAATGTTCTCAGTTTTAATTTCAAATATGGTAAACAATGATTGATACAACCCATAAAAGCAAAAGATTTGGGGGGTTCTCAATCACATTTAAGAGGGTAAAAGGGTCCTGATACCAAATGGCTTGAGAATCACTGCCCTAGTCATATAGGTTGTTAAAAAATGTAAATACTTCCAAGCTTGTTGGTAAATATCTGCCACTTTAAGTCTCCCAAATGACCCCTCCACACTCATTATCTTGGCTCTTCCTACACATTAGCAACTAACGGGTTAATGTTTGGCTCAAAGGGGCTCTAGGACCCTCCACTTCATCCTACATTGGCATCCCTTCACATTTGTCACTGACCCTGCTAGCCTGTTTGTTCAATATTTTGAATCTCACTCCTGCATGAAGCCAATGGCATCACCCTCTGAGCTTTTGTAGTTTCCTAAGGTCCATGCACACCTTTTACCCACACTTCTGTCCTCTTCATCCTTTCTTCTTCCTGATGCATTTAAGTTTGCTACTTGAAAGAATTTCCTTAAAGTAAAAGCGAAAAAATTTTAAAGGCAGGAAAGAGGGCGCCAATAGTAGGCTTTCTTGTCATTCCTACCCTGCCACCTCTCTCTGAACTTCAGTCTCCTGCTACATAAAATCAGGATGACAGTACTTACCTTTCAGGGGTGTAGTGAACTTTAAAGGCAATCTAGGAGATTGTCTAGCCTGGAGGCAGGCTCGCAAAACATAGTATTACATAAATGGCCCCCACTGGGTGGCCTGAGCTCTCTGATTTCTTCAAAGATAATGATCTGAATTAAACCACATTTCACAAACATTTTCCAGTGACCCAGATAGTTTAGACATAGCTCTACTTCTCAGATAGAAAGAATATTCCACCACTGGGTGAAAGGTACACTGGTTCCTGAAGATTATGATTCTACATGATGAGAAAACACTGAGCTGGGAATCAGGGTTCCCATGACTCTAGGAATGACACACAGCCTCAGTTTCCTCACCCACAAAATGTGGAGGTTGACCTAAATGATCTTTAGGGTTTCTCTAAGCTCTCAGATCTTAGGATCCTATTAAGAGTTATATTCAACATGTTCAATGGTATTTTGCACTAGAAACACTTGGTTATTGTTGGTTGGGTTTTCTAAGGAAGTTGTATACTACGTTTGATTTTAGGTATATCATTGTGGTTCTTCTTAGATCTGACATAGATGAATAGCTTTAGGTCAAGAACCGGGTCCTTTCTTTATCAAGTGCTCCAAGCTCTTGATGTACTTCTATGTCCCTGTGTAAAGCTTAGTAAATCATCATCTAGAAGTTTCTGTGCTTAGTGCATTATTTTAATGTTCATTCCCCATGAGGGGTGTCCAACCTGCAGCCTGTAGGCTGCATGAAGCCCAGGATGGCTGTGAATGTGGCCCAACACAAAATCATAAATTTATTTAAAATCTTTTTTTTTTTTTTTGGCTCATCAGTTTTCCTTGGTATTTGCATATTTAATGTGTGGCCCAAGACAACTCTTCTTTCAGTGTGACCCAGAGACGCCAAAAGGTTGGACACCCTAGATGGAGAAGCAGAGAAGCACAAAGATGAAACCATTTATTCAGTTTTGGAAACAGTGCTAGCTGGGCCACAGGTAAACATGACTTGACCTTGATTCACCCACAGAGCAAAGAATCTTATCTCAGACTCTGTCCACATCCTTTTGAAGCCCCTTCCTTTTCCCTTACTTTTCATGTTGCTCACATGGGCCACAAGAGCCAGATGAATTCTTTCTTATTTTAAACAACATCAGGCAAAAAGAAAAAAATCACCTAGCCCACAGTTGTTTTTCACCCACCCATCTTTCCTGCAGTCAAGGAAATTTTCACTGCACCATCTTAGGCACTGAGTGAAGTGCCTGGGAACAAAACGCTGTCAGCAGGTTGTGAAGCACCTGAGGGCCCCTGCTCACTGTCTCCTAGGGGAGGTGGTCCTTAGGAAGAGGGCAGCCAGAGACGGAGGCTGCCCTAGCCATGGCTACTCTAAGTGTGTGGTTGCAGCACCAGCAGCGTTTGGGAGCTTGTTAGATATTGTTAGCCTCCACACGTGCCTAGGGAATCCAAATGAGCATTGTAACAAGACCCCCCAGGGGACTTGTGTGCACATGAAAGTTTGAGAAGCATGGCTGTGAACAACTTTGACAAAAGTCCTACTGGCTGGAGAGAACTTAGACATCACTCTCCAAGATCAAATGACCTCCAAGTGTTGATATTTCTAGTGAACTCAAGAGACACAAAAATATGTTGGCACAAAAGTCATTTTAGTTCTATTACCTTTAAAAAAAAACCCGAGAGGGTTAAAAATAAACTTATAGCTTTATACAGGAGGAGTTGGCAAAACAAAATAAAGTGTTGTCAGGATTCGAAATCCAGTTAAGAACTCCTGGATCTCTGACCTCTGTCCTTCTTACTGTGGGCTGGGCTCACTTATAGGAAGAAAAGAGAGCACCTCATTTTACCATATACCTCACCTTTTTTTGAAACCCAAGCAGTAGAGGTTGCACGTTTGTTCCTCTGGGAATAGTGATGGGTGGTTGATGCTATGCTCTGACACTCGAAAGGAGGAAGTAGATCCCTGGGAGACAGGAAGCTGGTTTGAATCCCTAAATCTGTTGCTGTGTATCCTACAAATGCCTAATCTTTCCCAACATAGCATGGGCATGGTGAGTGAGATGGAGAAGTCAAGTCTCCAGCAATCCATTGGAGGGAAAACAACAACAAAAAATCAATAGTGAAAAGAGAAGTATATCCAAGGGTCCCTCGCCCTCACCCTCCTTTCTCCAAGGCCTCTTTGGTAATACCAGCCAGGGGAAGGTGGCTCTCATTATCATTAGTGTCAGCTGAAGAGGCCAAAAGCACCCAGAAGTTACACTTCAGTTGAGTAGGAGGCAACAAGTCCATAAATATCCCAAGGTAAGATGCAGCCATGATAGTATTTCAGAGGCAGTGATGGAGGTGTGGTGTGAGAAGGGAGTGGAACTCTGGGATCCTGCCTGTGTCTTTCAAATTACCATTCATAGAAAAATTATGAAATAATTTTCAAGGTGCAAAACATTTTCAGCATCAGAAGAGCTCAGTTTAACACTCTCTCAGTGGATGCCGAAGCCCTCGGGATTTTCAGAATTAATATGTGTTGGCTGTCTCTTTTTCCCACTGCCCACATAAAAGGTTTAAGAGCTAAAAGGTAAGGCCACATCAGTGTACCTCTGCACCTATGGTAAGACACCCCTGCTGGGAGCCCCGCTTTCCAACCTCTGAGCACTTACTTATCCCCATCCCCCAGCATCAGATAGGAAATCTAAAGTTTTACTCCACTCTACAAGTAAAAGCAGCAGACACTTTTTAAATTTTTTAATAAAATATTTATTTATGCCCACAGATCTTGTCTTACAGTAATATTAACTGAAGAGAGAATCTTGTGTTCAATTGGAGAGAGATATAAAAATCAGAAAAGAAATTGTAATTCAGGGAAGGAATTGATTTAGGAAGCTAAAGAAGTAAGCTTAGCTTGAGACAGACATTAAAGCAAATATGAACTAAAGACGAGATGGTTGGAAATCTTTACCCATCACTTTCTCCGCTCCTCAATTCTTTCTTCTCTCTCTTCAGTTTTCCTTTAGTACAGTCTCTCTTCAGGCCCTAAAACTGAGGATGGGATGACTAGATTAACTACATTTGAGTTAAAGAACTTCTTTGCACCAATGCGGAGAAATAACTAAATTTTGTATCACTGTTGTTCCATTTTTATTTTAAAAATAACAGAGCATCATCATGGTCCATCCACATACCAGGTATATCTTCTGGCTATCTAACCTTATATTGTAGATACTTCCCAGGCGACATCATAATGATTTTTAATATTTGCATAATGTCACAACACACTGATTTCTCGTATTTAACCATTTTTGTTTATGGCACAATCGACAATATTTAGGTTTGTGGTTTAACAACAAGAGCAATCACTGAACATCTTTGCTCTCTTTCCTGTTGAATTGGTTGCTTAGGGCATGCTCCTTGTAGTGGAATTCTGGGGTCAATGATTATAAACACGTAATGGCTTTTGATATGTCTTTATGTCACTTACTTACTTGGAAAGTGAACTCTGAGTTTTCCAAACATGCTGCCATATGAATAAATTGGATTACAATGCTGTTTTTAAAATTTGGGACTGGCTTTGGATTAATCCAGGCCTCCCTTTTGTAAGAAATAAAGTAGGGCCATGTTGGTTCAATCAGCAAATATTGTGCTCATCTACTTAAGGCTCTATATCAGGTGTTGCAAGGGGGCTGCCAAGGGGACTAGGACAGAGTTCTGGGCCCAAAGTGGGTACCAGTTGTGGCAGGAGGTTGCAATATAAAACCACTGGGTTAACCAGTGGTTTGGCCTTTTCTTCCTGGAAAAGCCAAGATCACGCAGGCCAGAGAGGTTGCACAGTGGAAGCACTAGTGAGATGCACAAGGCAGCAACAGTAAACCTGAGAAGCCAAAGACACTTGTCATCTGTGTGACTCGATGATCCTGGTTCCGAGTTCACATTCTGAGGATGACCTTGAGCCAGCTACGCATCTTCTGTGAGATTCTGGTTCCTCATCTGTGAAATAGAGACAAAGTTTCCCTCAAACACTGTTGTCAGCATGAAATGCTAATGCGAAAGCCTTTTGGAGCCGAATAATCCTATACAAATGTCACATATTAGTGATTTATTGACCCCTCTCCTTCTCTTTCTCTGTCTATTACTTCCAATCCATCACCCTTCTCATATGCTTAGCTACCTTATAATTCTTTGGGAATCCAGACCTTTCCCTTCTTGGGAAGAACCTGTTTCCCGTTTCTACTCCAAACCTCAACTAGTTAGCAAAGAGCAGAGGACTGTATAAACTAATTTACATTAAGGAGTGGTATTAGTCTGCTCAGGCTACCATAATAAAATACCACAGACTTAGTAGCTTAAACAACAGAAATTTATTTTCAGGAAACTCTGGAGGCTGGGAGTCCTAGATCAAGGTGCTGGTATGGCTGGTTTTCCCGGAGGCCTCTCTCCTTGGCTCGCAGACACCACCCTCGCACTGTCTCTTCACGGGGTCTTTTCTCTGCAAATCCCTGGCATTGTGGGCATGTCCAAATTAGCTCTTCTGTTAAGGACACAAGTCAGATTGGATCAGGACCCACCCGTGTGACCTAATTTAATTTTAATTACCTCTTTAAAGGCCAGTTCTCTAAAAACAGTCAATTCTGAATTTCTGGGGATTAGAGCTTCAATATTTGAATTTGGGGGGACACAATTCGGCCTATAACAAAGAGTCAATGATAAAAGATCTTCTAAAATTCCTAGCACTGGCAGGAGGGTGCTCAAGGAGAGGAATCCCTAAGCGAAAGGATGATGAAACGAAGGATGGTGATTGTGGCATCCCATGAGCAGTTGGAGGGGGGGGCAGGGATTTGAGGCTGGGAGTCTTCTTAGTACCCTTCACAGACCAACAGGTAGGCAGCCATCGGCAGCAGACACTTTAAATACTCTCAGGAGAGAAAATGACCTCTAAATCCAGAATTGTACTCATACTTAAAAATTACAGAGAGAAAAATATTTCCCTTCCCACTTTCTAAAGAAAATTCTGTTTATCTCCTGAGCTTCTAGACCTACCGCGGGGCAAGCCAGGGGCATGGGCAGGGCTGAGAGCACAGGCCGATTTCTGCTCAGGAGTCAGCCGCTGGTGGAGATGAGAAGGACAGGTACAAGAACAAAGATGGAGAAAAGCCCCTCCCCGCCAGCTGAATTTTGGGAAAGTGTTTTCAGAGTTTTTAGTGAGTAGGTAGTGACTAAGCAAAGCTGCTATCCTGTGTGGGAAGACATTTTTAAGGGATAATAGAGAAAAAGAATATTTAAAGATATTCTGTTGACTCATGTAAATAGAATTCTTTGTTATTCCTCTGCAAGACTTCAGGATAGACAAAGTACTTTCAATTCCTTTTTTTCTTTTTTTTTCAGATGCACTGCTCTTTCTTTTATGACACCCCACTGAGAGTGGCCAAAAAATAGTCCAGATTTATTCATATTAGAGTAAAAAGAAACAAACATCACGGGCTACGTTACCCACATACTCTCCTACCTTCCACTTTCTTCAGATGGTATTTGGGACACCCTTGGAAAGGCATTTTAGGGAAAAGAATTATATAATCTCTCTCATTACTGGTTCTTAGCTATAGACCAGAGAAGTTTTAGTGTTTCTGAATTCCAGAAAAGATGCTTTTATGAGAGGAAAATCTATGGCAGTAAGAAGTTCTGGAACTTCCCCTTATTCCCCACATGAACTCCTCAGATACTCGGGCTAATTTGTAATGACTGTGGAAATTTCCATGGCCTTACTTAGAAAAGCATGCTATTATGTAACTGAAGAGTTTTTAAGGACATCTGTATGCCTTTTTTCAAATTTATGTGTTCAGAAATTGTCATGGTTTGTGGCTGAGTTATCAGATTCTAAATGCATCCGAGGTTAACCCTTGATTATCTGTGGTAATTAATAATTACAAGAGTTGCTAAGTGTACTTCTTAATGGTTTTTTGAGGTAAAATTACTGACAGTGAAATGCACAGATCTTAAGTGTACAGTTTGATGGGTTTTGGCAAATATGTACACCCATATAATCAACATCTCTGTCACCCCTCTTCCAGTCAGTCCCCACCCACCACAAGCAATGTGCTTGCTTTCTGTATGCTAGGTTTGTCTTTTCTTGAACTTCATGTAAATGGAATCGAACAGTACGTAGTATTTTGTGTCCATCTTCTTTTGTTCAATATAATGTTTTTGAGATTATTTAAAGCTACTATAAATATTTTGTATGCCTTTTTGTAGACATATGCCTTCCTTCCTCCTAGACAAATATGTAGGAATGGAGTTGCCAGATGAAGAGTGGATATATATTTAACTTACTTTAAAACCTTTCAATTTTCCAAAGCAATGGTATTATTTTACACTCCTCTCAGTAATGTAAGAGAGTTCCAGTAGCTTTACTTCCTCTCCAGCATTTGACAGTATCACTTTTATCCATTTTTACCCCTTCTAATGGACTATTTCATGGTGGTTTCCAGTTTGCTTTTTTTTATGTCCACCGATGTTGAGCACTCTTGCAAGTGCTTACTGATAATCATACACCTTCCTTGGAGAAGTGATCCTTCAAGTCTTTACCCATTTACTTATTGGGTTGTTCGCCTTTTAGTATTGATTTGTAGTTCTTTATATAATGTGGACACAAGCCTTTTTATCACATATATGTATTGCAAACATTTCCTTCAAGTCTATCTCTATCATTTATTCTTTTCCATTTTCTTAATGTCTTAGGATGAGTAGAAGTTTTTAATTTACTTCTCTTTTATGGTTAGTGCTTGTTGTGTCCTCTCTAGAAACTCCCTGCCTAAACCTAGCTCACGAAGCTATTTACCTTTATTTGCTTCTAGAAGCATAATAGTTTTAACTTTTATGTTTAGATCTATAATATATAGATCTAGTATATAAATATTTATATGTATAATAAAATGAATTTTTGTATGTAGATTGAGTTTCTTTTTTCACTATACATCTATCCATTTTTTCTAGAAGCATTTGTGAAGAAGATTTTGCTTTCTTCATGGAATTGCCATGGTATATTTGTAAAACAATCACCTGAATCTACATGTGTTAGTCTATTTCTCTATTTTCTATTCTGTTTTGTTATTCTATTTGTCAATCCTTTACTAATATGTACTGTCTTGGTTATTGTACCTTTATAGGAAATCTTGACATAAGATTATGTGAATCCACCAAATTTGTACATCTATTTAAAATCGTCTGAGAAATTCAAGGTCTTTTGTGTTTCCAAAAGAAATTTTAGAATTAACTTGCCAAATTTCTACCCAGAAGTGTGCTGGATTTTTAAAATTGTAATTACATTGAATTTATTGATCAATATAAGATGAATTGACATATTTTTCTTAAAAAAAAGAATCTGGCAACCCATGAACATTGTACATTTCTCCATATACATGGTTCTTTAATTTATGTTAGCAATACTTCAGAGTTTTCTGTTTAGAAGTCTTGCAAATTTTTGGTGAATTTATTCGTGAGTATTTGGTATTTTTGATATTATTGTAAATAGAACTGTTTAAAAAATTTTTTTTTATAATTGGTTTTTTTCCAGTATTTTATAATTGGTTTTTTTCCAGATTTGGAACTAATCACAAGTGATTTTTGTATATTGAGATTGCTAAATTTGCCAAGTTCTAGTAGTTGATAGATTTCTTACTAATTTTATGTAAACAATCAAGTCATCTGTTAATAACATTTCTTTCTTTAAAATCTACTCTCTGACTTTATATATATACACATATATAAATGTGTGTGTGTGTGTGTGTGTATATACACACACCAGCTTTTGCATGTATACCTTTGCATTATATATCATATTTTTAACCTATCACTGTCCTTATATTTAAAGTGTGTTCTCTTGCAGATAGCAGATAGTTGGGCCTTGCTGTTTTATCCAGCCTGAAAGTGTCTATCTTTTAATTTATATTTCATGTAATTACTGATATGGGTTGCTTTAAGTCTATTTTCTTGCTATCTATTTCTAACTTGTTACACTGATAAACCTACACTGACACATCATTATCCCCCGAGTCCATAGCTGACATTAGGATTCACTCTTGGTGTTACAGATTGTATGAATTTGGACAAATGAATAATGACATGTATTCACCATTATCATATCATATGGAGTATTTTTTACTGCCCTAAAAGTTCTCTGTGCTCCTTCTATATACCCTGCCCCCCTCCCTAACACCTGTCAGCCACTGATCTTTGTTCTGTCCCTACAGTTTTGCCCTTTCCAGAATATCACGTAGTTGGAATTATACAATATGAGGCCTTTTGAGATTTGCATTTAAGTTTCCTCCATGGCTTTCCATGGCTTGACAGCTCATCTCTTTTCAGTGCTGAAGTAAATTCCATTGTCTGGTGTACCACAGTTTATTTACAGTTGCACCTGCTGAAGGACATCTAAAGGGTTGCTTCCAAGTTTTGGCAATTATGAATAAAACTGCTATAAACAACATTTAGCTATAGAGCTGCTAAACATTTTGCATAGACACAAGTTTTCAGATCCTTTGGGTAAATCCCAAGAAGCATGATTATTGGATTGTACAGTAAGAGTAAGTTTAATTTTGTAAGAAACTGCCAAACTGTCTCCCAAAGCAGCGGTACCATTTTGCATCCCCACCAGCAACACATGAGGGTTCCTGTTGCTCCACGTCCTGACCAGCATTTGGTGTTCGAGATCTTGGCCATTCTAAAGGTGTGTCGTGGTATCACATTATTGTTTTCATTTGCATTTCCCTGATGACATATGATTTGGAGCGTCTTTTCATATGCTTATTTGCCATCTGTATATTTTCTGTGGTAAGGTGCTATTAAAGTCATTGGCCCATTTAAAAAATCAGGTTGTTAATTTTTTTATGGTTTAGTTTTAAGCATTCTTTGCATATTTTATATAACAGTCCTTTATAAAAACATACCTTTTACAAATATTTTCTCCTAGTCTGTGGCTTGTCCTTTCATTCTTTTGAGAGCAGAAATATTTTATTTTTTAAAAGACTTTATTTATATTTATTTTTAGAGAGGGGGAAAGGAGGGAAAAAGAGAGGGAAAGAAACATAAATGTGTGGTTGCCCTTCACACACCCCCTACTGGGGACTTGGCCTGCAACCCAGGCATGTGCCCTGACTGGGAATTGAACCAGTGACCCTTTGGTTCTCGGGCCAGGACTCAATCCACTGAGCCATGCCAGCCAGGGCGAAATACTTTATTTTAATGAAATCTAGTTTCTCAATTCTTTCTTTCATGGATCATGCTATTGGTGTTGCATCTAAAAAGTCATAATCAAACCCAAGGTCATCTAGACTTTCTTATATTTTATCTTCTAGGAGTTTTATAGTTTTGTGTTTTACATTTAGGTATGTGATCCATTCTGAGTTCGTTTTTGTGAAAGACATAGGCTCTCTGTCTAGATCCATTTTTTGCAAGTGGGTGTCCAGTTGTTCCAAAGCCATTTGTTGAAAAAACTATCTTTGTTCCCTTGTATTGCCTTTGTTCTTTTGTCAAAGATCAGTTGGCTATATTCATGTGGGTTTATTCATGGAGTCTCTATTCTGTTACACAGATCTTTTTGTCTGTTCTTTCACCAATACTACACTGTATTAATTACTGTAGCTTTATAGGAAGTTTTGAAGTCAGGTAGTGTCAATTCTCCAACTTTGTTCTTCAATATTGTGTTGGCTATTCTGAACCTTTTGTGTCTCCATACAAACTGTGGCATCAGTTCATTGACATCCGCAAAATGACTTGATGGAATTTTGATTGGGATTGCATTGTCTATAGATCAAGTTAGAAAGAACTGATATATTGACAATACTGAATCTTCCTATCCATGAACATTGAATATCTCCCCATTCATTTAGTTCTTGAGTTCTTTCATCAGAGTTTTATAGTTTTCCTCATATAAATACATACATATTTTGTTAGATTTATATCCAAATACTTTATTTTTTGGGTAATATTAAATGTTATTGTCTTTTTAATTTCAATTTTGCTTGTTTATTGCTGCTCTATAGCCAAGCAATTGGTTTCTGTATATTAGCTTTGTATCCTGTAACCCTGCTATAATTGCCTATTAATATGAAAAGGGTTTTTTTTTGGTCTGTTCTTTCAGGTTTTCTGCATAGTCAATCATGACATCTGCAAACACAATTTTACTTCTTTCATCCCAATCTGTGTACCTTTTATTTCCTTTTCTTTTCTGTTACATTAGCTAAGATTTCTAGTAAAATGTTGAAAAGTAGCAGTTAAAGGTAATGTCCTTGCCATGTTCCTCCACTGTTTTTCCTGATTATTATTATACATATCTTGTTTTAGAAACGGATTTACCATCTGATATTTAAAACATTGGTTGGTATTGGTGTCTGATAAGTGTCAGAGAGTCGTACTAATCGTGTGGGCTGTGGAGAGAGATGCCCTTTTGCAGAAGTTAAAGGATAAAATAAACTTCAGCCCAATCTCTATGCAAATTACTATCTTCTCTTTCTGGACAGAGGAAAAAAGCAGAACTAGCATCTATTTATGCCTATTTTGTGCCAGGTGCTTGGCAAGTTACCTTAGTATGTTATGTCATGTAGTCTTTAAAACAAATCAGTAAAATAATTATTATAACACCCACTTTACAGAAAAGGAAGCCACATCTTAGGTAAGTAAAAATAATAAAGCTATATAGCTAGTAAACTGGTAGAGCTAGAATCTAGAAAACCATCTCTCTCCCCTTTCCACCGTGCTGCCCTTCTTGCCTTAGTGTTATGTTATTATAATTACCAGAATTTATTGAGTGCTTATGGTACATGTTCCTCTGCCATTGCTGGCCCACTGAACCGTTCAAATTGCTTTCATTTAATCCTTTCTTGTTTAGACATGGGGCAAGCTGTCCACGGTCTCCTCACCTTCTGTTCCTGGGGATAATAAGAGTGTCTGTCCTAAGTCTTGGATGGGAGTGGCCTTTAAGATGACAAGACTCTGGGTAGAATGTAAGGGCACAGAGAAGCTTCACTACAACCCGAGCGATTAATAGGCAACCAGCAGATGGTCCTCTGCCAGCAATGGGTGTGGCAGCCAGCCTGGATTCGGTGCCTGTCCTGGTGGATGGAGAGGCAGACTGTGATAGAGGCCTCTGCTCACTCACCTTTTTCTGTTTCCTGCGATCCTTCCTATCCACTTCTTTTATCTAGTGGGTGGCTTTTTCCCTAAAAATCTAGTTTCTTGGAGCAGGAGAACTTGTTGCAAGATATGCAATGAAGTCATCTTTCTGATTAGACCAATGCCTTTTTCCCCTTAATAGTTGGGTATTTGGCCACTACATCAAGTGTCGGAAACTAGGGTCAGTTTTTTGAGCTGAGAAAGAGTAAGGTCTTTTCAGTATGCAAAGGAATTTGGAAAACTCACAGGTGAGTAGCTGGGTGAGAGCCGCCCACTTCCTACTTGCTAGACACTGAGTGAAGCACTTTACATTTCTATTTTTTTAAATGGACCGAATCATTAGTTATAGAAAGTTAGATAATACTTACTTCCTGAAAAGTTCTTATTTCTCTCTCTCTCTCTCACTCTCACACACACACACACACACACATTTTGTCCCTTAATTAAATTTACACGGCTTTCCTCTTTCTTTCCTCACAATCCTGCTCTTCCTCTCTCTACTTGCTCAGCAGGAGGAATATTCAGAATAAAACCTCATTCACTTCTATTCACTTACTTTGAAGTATATTGTAGTTTGAAGAGGAATTTGGTTGAAATTAAATTTTGAACTGTCTCTCATAAAAATGTTTCTAAAGAACAATGGCTGCAGCCTTAGTTTCTTTCTAGGAAAAAGTAGGGTGCATATAAATTCTTTAAATAAAATGAAGAAATGTGTGATTAAATCACTACATGGTTAAGTATGTGAGTATTTGATGGGACCCTCCTGAACTAACACGCTTCTTTTTCTTTGCAGAGTTTTGTCAGCACAAGCCACCAAGTGCCAGCCATGCCACGTACAAAGCCTTCACATACCAAATCGGCACCCTGATAAACTGTGAATGCAAGAAAGGCTTCCGCAGAATAAGCAAGAGGTTGCCCTATATGAATTGTACAGGAAACTCTGGTCACTCCTCCTGGGAAAACCAATGTCAGTGCGAAAACACTTGTAAGTGTTTCCTTTTGTAACTACCAAGGGGAAAAGAACTATAGCAAAGAGAGCTCCAGCTTTTGTTCACACAGCCTCATAGACAAAAATTGGCCAGTCTGAACTATACGATAACTAATTTTAGTGGTTCCTGGAATATTCATTCACTAAACAAATATTAAAGGAGTATCTTTCCATTCCAAGGACTGGTCTAGGTATGTGAGACACCCAACACTCAAGACACATATTTCAGGGACAGGGAGGGAACAGACATTATACTAATTACTGAACAATTCAAAAATAATTCAAGTTTACAGCGGTGTGAATGTGCTGAACATCATTGAACTGTACACTTAAAATGATTGGTATGGTAAATTTTGTTATGTCTATTTTATCACATTTTTAAAAAAATAAAAAAGAATAGTGTGAATGAACCTATATAAAGAATCCATATATTTAAAAAAACAATTCTAGTGGGCAACATCTACCTCTAAGGCCACATTAACTTATTGGTGTTCTGATTTCCAAAGCTCACACTTCATCTCACCAATATCCTGATTGATGAAATATACTTACCCTAGCTCCACCTCCATAAACACAGCAGTGTGAATTCCTAAGAACACCCCATGACCCCTCTTCCTCCCTCTCTTTTTCAGTTACCACTTCTGCAAACCCAAGGAAAAAGTTCTAGGTACAAAAACGGGAGCAATGGGAGGGGCATTTCCTCCCCTGACATGGGTAAAACGGAAATAGAAGCTCGTGCTATTGAATTCTAGAGTCTTATCTATTACTGCCAGTTTTCACTCTGGGTACCATGGGGTCTTCTGGAGATTTCTTCAGAGGGGAAGTATATAGTCAAGCAGAAATGCTTTGGCAGTCCAGGGCCGTCCCCAGCCCGCTGTCAGGAATCGGCATTCCAGGGCATGAGAGCGTTCCCCAGGGGCCCTGTATCCTCGTGCTGGGGTCAGAATAACAAACCACAGGCAGGTCGGGCTGGTGTGTATGTGGGTGAGGCCCCAGATCAGCACGAGGGAAGCAGAGAGGCAGAGGAAGTTGTTCACTTAGAATTTCTTTATGTCTGAACTTCAAAACATGGCTTGAGAACTCATAGCCCTCGTGGTTGGAGATGACCGGAATCGCTGGTGGACTGAGTCCCAATCTCTTGGTTGCTGGGGAGGGCAAGAAGAGACGGCAGGGCTACTTGCCCGGGTACTGTAGGCAGATCACCTCTCTGGAATGGAATTGAAAGAAATGACCCCCCAAGATGCTTTCTAAACTTAAGTTGATCTGACACCACGATTTTGCCATTTAATCTTCTTCCTTGAATCCTGAAAGTTGTCTCATGAGTCCAATTTCCCTATGAGGTCCTTTACCCACTTTGTGATATTAGAAAACGGTGAATAGTGGTGGGTTCATGTGTCCTTTTATTTCTTAATCCTGGAGATGGTGTTGATGAGTTGCCGTGACTTTTATCCCACCTAAACCACGTATGGACTGCAAAGTCTGGAGGTTGCTGCTCCATTGAAACACCCTGTAGTCTTTTCTCCCACACGACTCCCGCTCTGACCCTAGGTTAGAAACCTGACTCCCCCTCATTTTGGTACCTTTACTCAACTCCTTTGCCAAACTCTTCACAATAGAGAGGAGGGTTGTAGAGAGATCTTCTCTTTATTACTTTAAGATTGCATCTCTCTAACTTTTAAATGGGCTGCTTTAGGGAAATGAAAGGGTCAGTGGGCTGTTGAATCAGATTGCCCCTCAGTGCCGTCGCACACATACGCCCGTGCACAACGCTGGCAGGGTTGATGGCCAGAATGTTGAGGCGTCCCACATACACAAACGATTCCACCAGAAAATCTTTCAGTCCTTTCAGAAGAAACATGCTGAAGACCATTGTCATTACATACACGAATACTGAAGGCCAGTGCTCTCCTGGGCTCGGCATGAGCAGGGCCTACCGAGGGCACCCCAAGGGCAGGGCTTATGTGTGGATCTTCTTTGTAACCCCAGCACCTAGATAGTTCCTGGTACACCACAAGCGCTAGAAAGATGCTCTTTCTGAGTAAATAATACATGAAGAATGTTTACAATTATAAGCCTTTGTGAAATTATTTCTTTCTTTCTCTTCGTATTCTCTAGCCCTCAGGAACACACAAAAACAAGCTACTCCTAAACCTGAGGAACAGAAGGAAGGAAAAACCACAGAAATGCAAAACCAAATGCAGCCCACAGACCAAGTTAACCTAGGTAAGAGATGAATCTGAACAACTGTTGTCTAGCTGAGTACTAGGAGCCAACCTTTCTCTTGTGGGTATGTGATGTGCTCCCCAAAGGAAGAAAGCCTGTCCCACTATCCTCTCCTCTAAGGCTATCATGTCGAAAAGGACTATTGTATAGAAGTTGCAGGCTATTGACTCAGCATTTCAAGTCACTCCCATAGTAGCCAACCTGGGCTCTGGGTTTCTTCCTGGTTTGGGAGCTGGCTGAATAGAATTCAATTCAGTTTGATTCGATTCGATTCGATTCGATTCGATTCAACTCAACTCAACTCAACTCAACTCAACTCAACTCAATTCAAAAAGCAGGTGCTGGGACTACAGGTGCCAGGCACGGCCAAAGAAGATACAAACACGACCAGGCAATAGTCCCTGCTCTAAGGAAATACTTCGTTTTTCCCCTAAGTAGAAGATAATGAACTGCCAGTAAAGCAATTTACTTCAAGATGGTCCTCACAGTGGGGTTGTAAAATGTGCTGGGCCATGCTGGTGAGCCTTCAAGCTGCAGACAAATACCTCCTAGCTAATGGGCTGTGGATGAGTGAACACCATGACTACCCAGTTGCTACTGCAACTTTCCACAGTGAATCATGTTGACTGAAGTCATCATGACCGTCAGGAGGAAGTAGAGCCCATTAGGAAAGCCTGAGCTTTGGGTGGAACCAGGTGACCTTAAGAAACCCTGTGGTCCCATGCTGATTCTGATTTTATAACCCTGCAAAGAAATTTATCATATTGTAGATAATCTCAATTGAACCTCACAACCCAGTAGTCAGGGAACAGGAGTACTACGTCAATTTGGAGAAGAAATGGAGACATTGAGAAGGTAAAAGACTGGGCTAATTATGAAAACAAACTTAATTATTTAAAAACAAAAACTAATCCAGGGGCGTTGTTGCAGCATGATGTTTTTATCCACTTACCTCCCCAACCGTGTAAAGGAATGGCGTTTTAAAACACATTTGTTTGTTTTTTTCTGCTTTTCCCATATTACCCTCCACAATTATTGAAAGTTTTCTCAAAAGGTCAATGTTTGTTTTCCTTACTCAATAGATAACCAGCTGGCTCTGGCTAAGGGATATTTCACAGATTGTCTTAATTAGGATGTTTTCATTTAAAATAAGCAAATCCAGTTCAAACAGGTGCAGACATTCTGGTTTTCATTGGCTGTACAAGAAATTTTTTGAGCCTAACACTTAAGTTCAGTCATGATTTGCAAGGTGCTATACCAGAGCAGACCGTCAGGACAGAACCACTAGGCTTCCTGCTGAGGTTTTATAGAGTATATGTTGAAGTTATATTGGGTAGTCAGGTTGTAGAAAGTCTGGAAGGTCAGAGAATAGGTGTAGCTTCACATGCCTGGGAAGAGAGGGTACATGTGGTTCCGTATGTTTAGAGAAGGGGTGGGGTGGAAAATCCTGAGATTAAATTAGAGCAGGACATGATCTCTGTGGGGTAAAGGTTGGTCTGAGTTGGGTTTTAGTTGGTGAGTGAAAAGTTCCTGGGCACAGGGAATTTTCAGAGACCTGGGGCATGGCTTGAGCAGAGATCATGCTCCAGTCCCCTGAGATTCTCTCAGCCCTTCTCTCCTCATGGCTTTGGCTTTGTCCCCAGACCTTCTACCATGATTGCAAGTTGACCATTAGCTGCAACCCAAGGATGTAACGTCCTCAGTCAGCAGCAGAGATTCAGGGTGGTCTTTACTTTTCAGTGACCCAAATTGGCTTGAACCTGCTCTTATCCTCCTGCAGGAGTGGCTGGAACTTTGTGCCTTCCCAGGAGGTACACAGCAAAGTTCCTGACACACAGATGTTCTCAATAGATATTGGTTAAATGAAATAAAATGAATGAAGAAATGAACACACAAACAAAAGAATCAGAATCAAGGTCCAGACTCTAGGAAGGGGAGACGTGGATTTATTCACATTGTTTTCCCCAACTTGCCTTTGGCATTTTCTTTCCCTGTTTCAGGTCATTGCAGGGAGCCTCCACGATGGAAACATGAAGGTTCAGAGAGAATTTACCATTTCGTGGTGGGGCAGACCGTTCACTACGAGTGTGCCCAGGGATACAGGGCCCTACAGAGAGGTCCTGCCAAGAGCACCTGCAAAATGATCTGTGGGGAGGTGAGGTGGACACAGCCCCAGCTCAAGTGCATAAAAGAAAGTAAGAGCAACGAGTTTGTAGGTATGGTGGCACCTTCTTGAGTTCCCTAATCTGCTTTTTCCATCAGGCCAGCAAGGGTGGAATTCCTGACCCACCACCTATGTAATCTTGGGCAAGCCACTTAATCGACTTGGGTCTCTGTTTTTTTCTCATTCTAGAAAAAAGACTAGGTAAACTCTAAGGTCTCTAACACTTAAGGCCCCCCTGTGCCCTGAGAGGGGGTAAGTAGCAGGAGATAGAAGAGGAGATAAGGTCTTTTGAGTGTTCCAAAGCCCCCAGATCACTCAGTGGGATAATTCTTCCCCTTTCCTAGCTGTTTCTGAAATTTCACTTCTTCCTTTAAGCTACCAAGACCTCCACTCATTCAAAAGGGAAAATCCAGCCTGCAACTCACATATTTCTAATTTACTGATATATAATGTAAATCCATTTTTTGTATAGCGCTACACCATTGGCATGCAACTTCCCCTTGTATCATTCCCACTGAGCTTTGATAAAAGTGCAGATGTTCAGGGAAGGGACTTATTCAAGTACAAACATGCACACACACACACCCGCATACATACACACTCATTCACACATACATGCAACCCACCTATAGTAAGGTCTTCTGCTATTTTTATTCTGAAATCGTATTACTATTTCTACAATCAAAAGTTACTTACACTTAATTATGGACTAGGTGTTTCTTTGCTCACTACCCTTTCCCATATCCTATGTCTTCCTCTTGGATTCTTTGGGAATTCTGTGTTTTTTCCCCCATAGCCTGTCTTCAGTGAGCCACACTGTTGGCCATGGCATGTCCCTGGTTTCCTTTATAAAAAGGTGACGAAGTGGGGCAGTGTCCCAGATAACTAACAGTGCTCATTAGGAAGGGGGGACCTGTCACAGAGAAAAGCTATCCTTTTGTGTCTCTCTACTTTGTTTGACAGTTCAGTGGTATTTGTATTATTATGACCTGTCTCCAAGCCACAGATGGAAACCAGAGCTGAGTGGGAAGTCTAGGGAAAAAGTGTTTCTCAGAGTTCTGTGGAAGACCAGGATCACAATTAGAATTTTCTCTTACTGGGCTCTGTAGGAGCCACTTACCCACCTCCCTGTGACTATGATATGGAGCCATGTGATGTGGTCCCCACAGATAACATGCCCATAACTGAGATTCACACCTTAGCTAGTGTGTCTGAAGTCTACTGAGGAGAACAGGTGGGGTTGGATGTGAGGCTCCCCAGTATCCCACTTTCAGTTCCACAAGCATCACTTACTCTCTCCTCCAGGTGACAAAGAGCCTCAAGCAAGCACGGATACTCTTTCTGGGAGTGAAACTTCCTGTCCCTTCATAATGACAGGTACTACTACAAATATGGTTTGAATTTGTTTCCCCACCTTCGGTTCCACAAGCATCGCTTACTCTCTCCTCCAGGTGACAAAGAACCGCAAGCAAGCACGGATATTCCTTCTGGGAGTGAAACTTCCCAACCCTTAATAACGACAGGTACTACTACAAATATGGCTAGAGTTTGCTTCTATGAAGACGAAAGCTTGACCATTAAATCATAATGGGAGATAGGGAAGACAGTTTGCCTGGAGCAGCCCCTCCAGCAGATGGGTCAGAGCTGCCCTGTGGATGTTTAAAGATGATCAAGCATCTGCATCCAACCTCCCAACCCTCAAATGCTGGAAAGCAAGTGTCAGAAAAGGGAGAAACCAGACTGAGGGCAGTGTATCGAGGCAGAAGAATGAAATGCTTGCACGTGGCCTCCCCTTGCCTTTGGGACTCCCTTCCATCAGTTTCAGGGGCCCAAGCTCACAGAGAAGCCCTCTCTAGCCTGTGCGGTCTGATAATTGCATAAACAGAGTATCTTCCCCTTTCTATTTTGCATAGATTTTGAAAAACATACAGAAGTGGCTACGACCACGAAGATGTTCATATTTACCACCGAGTATCAGATAGCAGGTGGGTAGGAGCCGCTTCTGTTATCGACAAAATGTACACTACACAGAGACTGTGGGGCATGTTGCTCAGTGGGTAGATTGTTTAGTTGGTTAAAGTGACCCCCTATTTACATTATATGTTTATAAGAGTAAAAGACTAATCCAGAAATTAACATAACTTAAAATCACAGTAATCAGTTACAGTAAGTTGTGAGTAAACTCTCAGACCCACCCTAATTGGTTCCTCCTGAATGGATTCTAAATGATGAAATCCCCATGCCTGGATGCGAGCAAGGAGGAGCGAGGCAGTGTAACAAGGCAAAGGGGAAAAAAAAACCATCCTGTAAACGCAATAGTTGTTTCCTGGTGAAGGGGACGGGGGGAACATGCTTGCAGCAAGAAAAAATAAACATAAAAAACGAACGCGGAAACTAGAGTAGAATGGTGATCACCGGGACCTGGAGCTGGGGCAGATAGGGAGATGGTGGTCAGAGGGCACGGATTTCCCTGTACAGCATGGAGATTATAGTTAACGATACTGTATTGTCTATTTGAAAGTTAAGAGAGTAGATCCTACCTGTTCCCACCACCAAAAAGAATGGTAATGCTGTGATGTAATTAGCTAATGCTGTGGTGGTAATCATATGGCAATGTGTGAGTGTATCAAACCAACGAGCTGTACACTTTAAACTTATACAGTGTATATGCCAATTATATCTCAATAAAGCTGGGGGGAAAAGAAGAAAAACAGGCTTTGAGACACATCTAAAATAGGTAGGTAGGTAGGTAGGTAGGTACATAGGTAGATAGGTGGCTCACTCCAGTGCTATTTGGGAAATATGAATACTTTCAAGAGATGCTAAAGTGTTTATCCTTTATCCTTCTATTTCAATAGCTCTTTTACCCATCATAGGCCTCACTCAGGGCCTCTTTAAACTGAGGCCTGGCCTCTGAACCTTTCTGAAGAGAATGCCTGTCAGCCAGATCAGACCAAAAGCCTTCTGGGGAGAGGCAACATGCCCTTCTCCACCCACGCCACCTCGCCCGTTCCTGGCCTGGTCCTTGAGCCCCCTAAGAAATTGCCGGGGGAGGGAGCTGCACTCTGGGCGGGAAAAGCAGAAACTGCAGTGCTCACCTCTTCAGAAAAGCCTTGCTCATGGGGGAATTTCCTGAGCCTGCTCTGTGACCTGGTGCAGGGCACACCCTTGCTGACCTGCTCCTCTGTTAACAGTGGCTGGCTGCATCCTCCTGCTGATCAGCATCTTCCTTCTGAGTGCGTTCACCTGGCAGCGGAGATGGTGAGTCCCATATTAAGGAAGCCCTTGCCCAAACTATCGGCGAAGCCAGAGTGGGAGAAGCACCAGGGCAGAAATACCCACGCCCCCGGCCCACCCCATTGTCTTACTACCCACCAGCAGTTTGGGGAATAGTAGAGGGAGAATTGGCCAATGTCCGCACTCCCAAACTGTCAATCGATAAGAATTAAAGCCACAGGAAGCTAACATTTGTTGAGCACCTATTGTATACCAGGCTCGATTGCTTATCTAATAAGCATTAACACAACCTGTCTTCTCAGAAACCTTCTCACGGTTATATCTTAGGTAAATTAAGTAACATAAACAAGATTGCACAGCAGAGGGCCAAACTGCAATGTGAATCAAGAGCCCATGGCCCTTCTGCCCCATCACCTGGCTAGAAGGAAAGTAGGTCCACCCTGAGAGTCCCCTCTCCTGCACTCCCTGCCCCATCTGCAGCAGATGCTCATACCAGAGCCCCCTTGACTGAGAACGTGACCCATGTGTGCCCTTATTTGTGCTAACTTGGATTCTGAATCCTGGCTACAGATTGGAACAAACAGGAGGTATTTTTTTAAATACAAATGCTGGTCCCAACCAGAATCTCTGGGAGTGGGCCCTAGACATCAGTACTTTCTCCTTTTCAATTGAGATAAAACTCATTATTTTAACCAATCTCAGATGCATAACTCAGTGGTTTTTAGCAATGTTGTAACTACACCACCACTCTGTAATTATACATTAGAATAATTCCATCACCCTAAAAAGCAAACCTGAAGTTCCCAGTTCCCCATTTCCCCCATTCCCTGGCAACCCCTGACATACTTTTCATCTCTGTGGATTTACCTGTTCTGGACATTCCATATAAATACTCTCATATGCTATACAACCTCGTGTGACTAGAAAAGAAGTCCTTTTAAAAATCTCAGATATGCATCCAATTTTGATAGTTCTGAACTAAGCCAGTGGCTCTCGAACTTGAGCAGGCATCCGTATCTCCTGGTGGGCTTGTTCAAACAGGCTGCAGGCCTCACCCCCAGGGTTTCTGATTCATCAGGTCTGGGATAGGGCCTGAAAAGGTACATTTCTAACAACTTCCCATATCATCCTGAGACTTCTGTTACAGAACCAAACTTTGCGAACTACTGCATGAGGCTGACAATGTTAAAAATCAAGAGAGTGGTCATTTCTCTTTCACACACACAGAGAGGGAGTGAGAGGGAGAGGGGGAGAGAGAGAGACAGAGACAGAGACAGAGACAGAGACAGCCAGCTTCTTCCTCCTTTTAGAGAACAGACTACAGAGGCCTAGCATGTCACTCTTTCAGTGATCCAGGGAATCCCTACCTGCACCCCACGGTGCACTCTGTTTAACCCTAATATAAATTCCCCAGTAAGACCCTAAGAAGATATTTGTTAGATCTTCTCCTTCCTTCAATGACAAGACAATACATTTCGAGGATCTTTTCATTTCAGTAGCTTAAAGACCAAAAGCCTTCAGACACAAAGGAATGAAGCTATTTGGGAGTGGTAACGGTTTTGGAATTTATGTTGTGAAACAAAGAGCAGCCTAAAATTGAGTTCCCATAGGCTCCTCCAGAATTACAGTCTTCCAGGAGACTCAAGCTGATCGCTGTCAGAGGCTAGTCCAGATTCTTCCTAAAATCAGATTCCAGCTGATAGTGCCCTCTTATGGCCAAACAGAAGCCTATAACTTACTTACTTATTTATTTATGGTTGTTTGTTTATTTAGCAATTAATAGGAGCTAGTAATGAGTCAGAGCTGGCTTACACTGGCTTCTGAGAGCCAAAGTTAAATTTTC
Source organism: Mormoops blainvillei (assembly GCA_004026545.1). NCBI lineage: Eukaryota > Metazoa > Chordata > Mammalia > Chiroptera > Mormoopidae > Mormoops > Mormoops blainvillei. The sequence goes on along the minus strand of PVJD01007615.1, from coordinate 26,643 downwards.
AGGATTTTTTCAAACTGTTTTTAAGCATGGCCATTATGAAAAGTTAAGTATATAAACTTATAATTAAATAAATTACATTAAATACAAAATTAAATAAACATAATCATATTTCTAATTATTTTATTGTTTTCTCAGGGTTATTTACATCTATTGCATCTGTATCAAGAAAATACTATATAATGGTTTGCTACTGCACATCTTTTTCCAACTCTGTGTTCAGTGATGTCACATTGGTAGCTTGAAACTAGGTAATGTGGGAGTATTTACACCATTACACTATCTAGAAATAGGAAAACTTTTTCAGAGAGCTGGTTGTTAAACATTTAGCCCCCATGGGAGTTCTGGACAAGGTAGAAAGTATCCAACTGGGCTAAATAAAAACTGCGGAAAGTAAGTACTATACTATCCAATACCAGTAGCCACTAGTCAGTCACATGTGAATATTTAAGTTTAAACTTAGAGAAATGAAATATAATTAAAAATTCAGCTCATTAGTTGCACTAGCTACATTTGAAGTGTTCAAAAGCCATCTGTGGCTACGTTATTGGACAGCACAGAATCAAGATAATTCTGTCATCACAGGAAGCTCTTATACCATAGTGCTGGCTGGGAGCTAAGAGTTTTTAATTAATGGAAATCACTTAGCATAGCTCATTGCTATTATTATTCCTTTTTTGAAACTATTGTTATTAAAAAATTTTACAGAGTATCTCCAATGTAGGTGTCGGTTAAAGGGTACAAACTTCCAGTTAGTAGATGAACAGGTTCTAGGGATATAATGCACAGCCTTGTGATTATAGTCAACAATACTGTCTTATATACTTCAGAGTTTCTAAGAGACTAGATCTTAGGTAGTCTCACCACAAAAAAGAAATGATTATTATGTGACACAATGGAGGTGTTAGCTGATGCTCTGGTGGTAATCGCATTGCAATATATAAATGTATCAAATTAACATGTTTATACGTTGAACTCAAACAATGTTATATGTCAATTATATCTCAAAAAAGCTATTACAAGAATATCTGATTTTATTAACCAGTGTAACCCAAATAAATTTCATAAAAATATATAGGAGTTGGCAAAAGTAGGTTAAATTACCAGCCATCATTACCTAAAAAGATAAATCATAAGCAAGGATGCAAAATAATAACAATAAGAAGAAGACAAATAATACAAATAAATAATACCATAATAAAAATGAATAATAATAGAAGGATAAACTCTGTGTTTTGTGTACTCACAACTGTAAACCTCCTTTTGCTCATCCAAAAAAATCCATATATTTTTTTTTTTGTAAGAATATCTAACATGTGCCAGGCACTTGTCAGGGGCTCGAAGATAAATACAAATGACCCCTCCTCTCAGAAGCTTACAGACTAGCAGAGGAGAAGGGAAAACAAAACTGAAACTTTAAATATAATTTGTAAAAACCTAAGATTGAGGTGTTTATAGGAGCAAAGAAAAAGGACATTTAACCCTACATAGGATGCCAAGAAGACTTCTAGAGTTGAAGGTGCCTAAGATGCCTGAAGCCAGGGTTTAGAAGGCAGGTGACAGCTGCTGGACAGAGGGAGTGTGGGGGGGAGAAAGGGATGAAAAGGAGCATCATAATGTTTGGGAGAAGCCACACAGTTCTGAACACAAATTGCGTGGGGGAGTGGTGACAGTGATACTCTGGGGATGGACAGTGACCTAACCATGGAAGATCAGGCCAGACTGATGGGCGTAGACCCTATCCAGAGGGCAACAGAGAGTACCACAGAAATTTTATGTATAGGACAAATTGTCCCTTTGAAAGGCCTGGCTACAATAGAGGCTGGACTTAAGGTGGGTAATAGTGGTGGCAGTCTGATTATGTCATGATGGAGTAAATCCACATGGGAGATGATGACATGGTATGAGCTAGGTCAGTGGGCACAAATTAAAAAGGAGCAAAAGAATCAACAAATATATAAAGGAAGTCTAGATAGCTGATTGGAAGTGAGGGTTAAGGAAGAGGGATGACTCAGGGATGAGTCCAGGTTTTAGAGTGTGACAGTAGGACCCAGTAGTCACTACACGCTGGGATGAAATGTAAAGTGAGGATTTACCGTAGTATACCCCTTGGGGATTAACCCCCAAGCAGAGCCCATCCTGTCATCCATTACCTGGGACATGCTCAGCCTCCACACCTGTAACTGTCCAGTCCTGGCGTGGCAGGGAAATGGAAGGGCTTTCCCAGGCCCTTTCTCAGGTTGACTCGCTGCACAGTGATTGAATTTTCATTCTGTAAGAACCATGGGGCAGTCTTGGTGGAATGGAGAAGCTTTAAGGTCAGATGTCAGCATGTGGAAAGCTAATAATATCCTGGAGTGGAATTTAAAGTTAGTAGGTCAATGTGGGCTTAGTTGAATGTTCTACCCACATCGGTTAAGGTGGAACCACATTTTTCTTGGTGCAGTATTACACTAATGACTAACACTTAGTTGTATCACTACAGGAGAAAGAGTAGAAGAACAATCTAGAAAGCCAGAGTGGTACAGCCCACAGAAGTCATCAAGCACAAGCAAAAGCAAAGAAGTTAAACATTCTCCCAAGCTGCATCTCCTGTGATCCCTTGGGTTTTGAAAACCCCCGAAAACACAGAACAACTGGCAACTGCAACCCCATCATGAAGCCAGCTCTGGAGTATCAATGAGTGAACGCAACCTGTTTCTACGTAGCGATTCCAAGATCACTGGAGGAACAGGGTGGAGCGACCAGAACTCTCACTCTTATTTTCATACCTAAGTAAAGCATGAGGAGCAAGGAACTCTCTCCACACCCTATATAGTATAAAGAAAATGGCTTAATGTTAATTTTATCCCAACTTCCCAGTTTAGGTATCCCAAGGAAAACCCCAGCACTCATTAAAAAGACACACACAAACTCTAGCATTTGTAATAGGACCTTGTCTCTTGATCCACATAGATCCTTTCCCCACCTCCAGTTAACTAGCTCATTCTCCAGGTCACATTCCTTAATGAACACCCTCTAAGAACTCTGGACTGGTAACTTGTCTGCATCCTTTTGTTCTTAGGTCATTCCTCTAAATTAGCCCCCCTCCACTGAATCTTCAGTTTTGAATTTTGAAAGAACAGAGGCCATGGCAGAATTATCTTTGGGTAACACCAAAACAGAGCAATCAAGCCTTGGAATTGCAGAGCTTCAATATTTGAAAGAATTTCAGTGGAGTTCATTCTGGGAAAAGAAGGATAAACTATCATATTTTGCCATCTATAATGTGTATATTTTTGCCCAAATTTTTGAGGGAAAAATAAGGATACACATTATACATGGATGGTACCACATCAGTATAAATGTTTTTAATTCTTTTATTTATGCTTATGCATTAAAAGTGTAACTCTAAAAAGCAATAATGATATCCATATGCAAAATAATACCCTGGAACACCATAATCAGTTTTATATAAAAATTAAAAATTAAATTGAAATTGAAATTAAAACAAACAGGTTTTTCCCCTGAAAGTTTGGGCCAAAAACATGGATGCACATTATACATGGCAAAATATAGTAGGTCCCAGGTAATGAATTATGCCTATTAAAAAGCTTCAACTATTCATTACTAACAGGTTTCTTTAAGAGTTAGTTTTTTGGGGGTTGCTATAAATGACACTGAATTTGTCCTGCAAGAATTATAGACAGACATACAATGTACAAATATGTACATTTCCAGATAAGTGTCATAGAAACACTGATAAGAGATCAATACAGTCAATGTTTATGGAAAGAAGGAAAGAAAGAAGAAGGAATTGGGGAGGGGAGAGGAAGATCATACTGATCAGATAAGACTATGAAAAAGGACATACCAGTGGTTCTCAAACTGTTAGCAAATCCGAATCTCCTGGAGGCCTTGTTAAAACACAGGTGGTTGCCCTGAACAGTGTGGCTCAGTTGGTTGGATATTGTCCCACAATTTTAAATGTTGCCGGCTCATTTCTGGTCAGGGTATATTACAGGGTTGTGGGTTTGGTTCCTGGTCAGGGGCATATGAGAGGCAACTGATTGGTGTTTCTCTCTCACATTGATGTTTATCTCCCCCTCTTTCTCCCTCCCTTCCCCTCTTTCTAAAAATAAATAAATAAAAATCTAAAAAAATAATAATAAAATACAGATGGCTGGGCCCATCTCCAGGGTTTCAGAATCAATAGGTCTGGGCTGGGCCAGAAAATTTACATTGCTAACAAATTCCAGGTGAGGCTGATTATTCTGGACCAGGCACCACACTTTGAGAACCACTGGGTTATAGCTCTCCGTGCCCACTGATCTTCAATACCTACTGCAAAAAATCAGCTTCAGGTACTGGGATTTCAGTGAAATTTCTTGTACAGCCTTTTACATAAGAGCTCAGTGCTAAAATTGGTTGCCTTCGGATATCCCATGAGTAAAATCACATGAGTAAGGCAATTAATGAAAAGTTTAAACCTGTAGCCTGTTTTCATTTCTGGAAGGGTAGGAAAGTGTGGTGAAAAAAATAGGCAGGTGTCAGCATGTCCATATCCAGATTAAAGAACCATTGTCCTTTCTGTGACCCACCAAGTACCATACAGATTCCATTGTCAATATTACCCCCCACTGCCACCATGCAAAATTTGTGTTTTGAGATTAAACTAAAATTGTTTAGTTTATCAATCCAAAAACCATTTTTGGTCATATCAGACCAAAAAACATTTTTTAAAAATCTCATTTATCTTACTTGAGTTAAATTGAGTTGAATTTTATTAGTCATTTTGGGGGAGGGAGGACTGCGAGATCAAAATTGTTTTCATAATAATTAAGATGTTTATTTACATTTTTCACTCTCATTCTCTTATAAGTGTATGGTGGAGTTTTCCAGAAGCTACATATATGATCCTGTCATCACTCTGATGTTCACATACATTGAGTTTATGACTATTGTTTATAAAGGAATTAATAAACAATATTTTTAAAATTTCTTGATTTTAGTATCTAAATATGGTATCACTAGAGGTAACTACATAAACAAAAGCTCTTTGGGATCCTCAATACTTTTAATAACACACAGAGGTCCTGAAAAATACCTAACAAGCACGTTATCATTAGTCATTTCAGAAATGCAAATCAAAACCACAATGAGATGATTTGAAGAAGGAGGAGGAAGAAGAAAAGGAGAAGAGAGGGGAGAGAAGGAAGGAAGGAAGGAAGGAAGGAAGGAAGGAAGGAAGGAAGGAAGGAAGGAAGGAAGGAAGGAAGGAAGGAAGGAAGGAAGGAAGGGAGGGAGGAAAGGAGGAAGGGAGGAAGGAAGGAAGGAAGGGAGGAAGTAGGATACGGAGAAATAGGAAACTTCATATATTGCTCGTTGCTGGTGGGAAAGCAAATGATGTAGCCACTGTGGAAAACAGGTTGGTGGTTCCTCAAAAAGTTAAACATTGAATTACCACATGTTAGCAGCTCTACTCCTAGGTATATACCCAAGAGAGATGAAAACCTATGTCCACACAGAAACTTCTACATGACTGTTTATAACAACAGTATAGCCAAATAGCCAAGACATGAAAACAATCCAAATTCCCATCAACGGATGCATGGCTAAGGAAACTGTAGTATATCCATACACTAATATTATTCAGCCACAAAAATGAATGAACCTTCATTCAAGTACCGATACAAGCTACAATGTAGATGAGCCTCAAAAACATTATGCTAAGTGAAAGAAGCCAGACACAGGTCACATGTTGTGTGATTCCCTTTATATGGCATATCCAGAATAGGCAGTTCCATAGAGACAGAAAGTAAATTAGTGCTTATTAGGGCCTGAAGAGAGTGATTACTTAATGGGCATGCCTGTTTTTCTGGAATGATAAACACAACAATCTCACTAAAAGACTGAAACCTAATCCCTAATTGTAGGACATGGAACAGCTCCGTCCCCCACACCTTAGTGTCACATCAATAGCACTTTACACAGCAATAGGGGAAGGCAGTCGTAAGAAATGCAGGTCTCACACCCTACTTAAGAAGTCTCTAGGGAAACCCAGAGACAATAAGGAAGGCAAGCACAATAGGGAAAATTTTGTCTCTAACACCACAATAACAGCAAAGAGTAAACACAGCCTAACTCCTAGCCAGATAAGCATAAAGCCTCACACCAAAGGTCTACTTACCTCAGTTCCTTTTACCTACTATGTCATGTTCAGGTTTCAACAAAATATTACAAGATACACTAGAAAGCAAAAACAGTTTGAAGAGACAAAGCCTCAGAACCAAACTCAGCTATGGCAGGGATGTTGGAATTATCAGACTAGGGATTTAAAACAACTATGGGAAATAAATCATTCTAATACATATTTCCATGTCCCCCTATATCTATTCTTCCATTGGTAATAAAAAGCCCCAGGTTTCAGGGAAACACTTCCCTCTCCCCAGCTAAAGATAATACTTGCTAGCCTCCCTTGCAGCTAAGTCTTGTCATGTGACTAAGTTCTGACCATTAAGACATGAGCAGAAGTAAAGTGTGAAATTTTCAGGATATGTTTTTGAAGAAAACAGGTATGCCTTTTCCGTTCTTTGTCTGTTCCACTGGCTGGTAGGTGGTCTTGGGGGTGGGTCTTAGAACTACCGATGGGATAGAAACTGCACGTTAAGTTTGACTAGGAAACAAAACCAAAAGGGCCTGGATGTCTGACACCATGAAGGTACTACACCAGGACTGCTTACATTTCTATTGTACCTGAAACATAAATACACTCCTATTCAGGCCACTATGGTTTTTGCCCTTCTGAGAGAAGCTATACCAGCATCCTATAACAATTACCCATCTCTACTAATATTTGGCATGTACATGACCCTCCCCTCAATTTAGCTTATATCATAATATTAGCATTAAAATATTTTCAATAGAAAATGGGACAAGAATAGCTTTCATCATTCAAGCAGTCTTTCAAGTAAATAAGTGTTTTCATTTTCACAAATGCTACCTTAAATTTTTTTCCTCCAGGGGGTAAATAAATATATCAGAGAAAATGGTATCAATTCTTTGTAGTAATTTAACTGCCCCCTTACTCATCTTTGGAGAATGACTGTAGTTAATTTACAATGTCCCTGAAGTCTTTCCAAAAATGTTGACCCACAACAGATGTTCCTAACAGATGGTGCTTTCTGGGTATGTCAGGATTCAGAAGGTGGGAGCTGCTGAGATTTTCAAAGCCAATCCCTGTTATTTTCATTCCTCCTTTGAAAAATGTCCTGTTCTTCTACAATATTGAGAAATATGCCTTTGTAGTTATACTAATGCTTTGGGAGTAGGAACCAAAAGAAATATATATGGTCAAAAGATAAGGATTAGCTTCCTTCATAGCTCAATAATCTTATCAAGAACATAATTTTAGGGTTTTTTTTCCCTCTCTCTCCTCTGTTTCCAGTGATGTCAGCTATATCCACTAAGATTAATTTCATGGTGTCAAATGGGCTATAAATATTCCAGAATTGTTATTGGATCACTATATCTAGAAATAAAAAGAGCATCTTTCCTAAGGAGGTCCCAGGAAATGGCTTCTTTAGTCTTTTTGGCTCAAATTAGTCTTCATGTCTACTCTGCACTATAACAAAAGCATGTAAAATGACACATTTCCTTAGGTTTGACCTACATATCCCACCTCTAGAATTAAGAGTGGAATCAGTTTCCCTCTTTGGCTACTTGGAGTGGGGAGAATTGTAAAAACCAAATGAAAAGTAGGTTGTTACCAAAAGAAGGGAGAATGGACGTAGGGATAAGCAAGCATAATTTTCTTCATAGCCTTTAAAGAGGTATTATTCTATTTTTTAAATCCTAAATTTTTACATCAATTATACTATCACAAAGCTTAGAAAGAACTAGGTCAAAGCTCAGTCAAAGGGATAGGAAAAAAATGTAGACAAAAAATTTGTTAGGACTGGCATATGGGAATTTTTAGGGGTGTAGAAAAACTTCTTTGATGTTCTTCCATTGACAATGTGCTAGGCTGTCCAAGCAAAACGTGGACTCAGTATCTGAGATACAATACTATGGACTGGAGTGTTGGGCTGGGTCAAAGAGGGGAGGGTGGAGATTCAGAAGCATTTGGATCTTGATATTAAAAAGTAGGCACCAGCAGACTATAGAGATTAGAGATGGGGAATGAGGAGGGAAAAGGGCTGAAATGGGCTAAAAAAAATTTCTTCTCTTCTTACATATATGTGCACATGGTCTGGGACACAGCTCTCTGCCTGTCAGAGAACATTCACAGAACATATGATGTGTGCCCAAACCTCCTTATGCTCCATGATACTACATCAATGATTCTTTCCTCTCCTCCATCTGCCTCTTGCTCAGAATGTTCAAAGACTCCACCACCTATGAGATCAAGTACATAATCTTCAGTCTGCCAGTTTAAACTTTTCTACCCCCTACTCTGACCAGCCTGCTTCCAATGTATACCTCAGTGCTATGCAAATAATAGGCATCTCTTAATATTTGAGGCAAGGATGGTCTCTTACTTCATTAGACCTATAGATTAACATCCATTGGTTGAGCATCAGGTGGAAGACTACAGATATATTGAGCTTTACCCCAGAGTTCTAGATGTATCTCCTGGTCTTTATTAGTGCCCACTAATAATTCTTTTCTCTTACATTCTTTGTGCTTAGTATGTAGAACATTTTTTTGTGAAAGGGTCTGAAATTCTTCCTTTAAACCAGTTGCCAGACAGTTTTCATTCTTACATTAATCTGTTCAACAGTTATGCATACAACCAGTACATAGTTCTTTAGAGTATGCAACTACCAGCTCCTGTACCTGGTGTTTGGGATTCCCTAGCAGACATGTTTCCATAAGTAACAATGAAAGAAAAATACTGTGTGGTACATTGAACAGGCCAACAAGGTAAAAATTATACAAGGATCAAATGACAAAATGTTATGGAAACACCACTAAGAGAATAAAGCATCTGAAAAAAAATGGACTAATAGCTACCTCGCTAGCTTTGAGCAGTCAGGCAAGGTAGGCAGCTAGGTGTTTTTTATATCTAATTAGATCAAAGGGGAAAATTTGGTTTAAGCTCTTTAGATGACCTTGAAAAAATAGGACCTACTAGGAGAAGATACTAGTGTTTGAAATTTTCGGCATTTTAGGTGGAATATATGTTTTAGAGCAAAGTGATTGATTGTGAAAGCAGTGCCATTCATCAGCAAAGGAGTAAAAGATGCAACAGCAAAAGTGCTGAGGCATCCCTATCCTTCCATGCCTTATTCTCTATGGTTAGGGGCTGGATCTTTGCAAATTATACTTCCCAGAGGATTTAGCCCTTGCTTCTGGGTAGGTCTGGCCAATGGCAAATCCTAAAAAGAGTTGGAAGGCAGATGAAAAAAGAGAAGACCTAGTCCTTCCTTGTTGTCTACTTTTAGTGGCATCTCTATCAGCAAGAGATGGTTCCAGGCTCCAGCAGACCTTGGTAGGTCCAGCAAAGAGAGCAGTGGTTGACCACCATTAGCTTCTGGGAGTTATAGGCTCTGGAAATTTTTGCAGTTACAGCAGCAACAGTTTGCACCAGTATCAGCCCTAAGTACTCCTACTCTCATGTAACATTACCTCCTTCTTTTTGTTCTTCTAGACTTTGCTTCCTGCAGAACAAATCCTTGAGTTATTTCCATTTAACTCCTCAGCCCTTCAGACATTTTCGTGACCAGATCCCTGTGTTAAAAAAAAAAGTTCTGTTTAGCCTTCCATTTCTAACCAAGATAGAGTAATAAGGAAAAAATTTACCCTCGTGTCTAAAATCACTAAAAAATGAACTAAATATATGAAATAACAACCTTTAAAACACTGGGTATGAGGCAATGATTCTGATCCTTGCAAGGTAGGAAAGAAACAAGTTGAGCCCTATGCTGGTCCCAGCTTGCTACCTTGAGAGAGTTTTCTGGCATGGTGCCAGGGGGAGGAGCCCAGGTGGAGCCCAGCAGACTTTCTGAGTTGGAGAAGAAGCTGAGTGTCCAGAGAGACCAAGGCCATTAGAGTTCACCAGGAGGAGGACATAGAGAAAAAGGGCAGCACTGAGCGAGAACCCAGAGACCTGCAGGTTATGGAAAAGAATGCTTCAGTGTCCTAAATTTTACCAGAGTACTGATCACCAAACGTGTGTAAGGAAACTGCTCAAGGCCAGGAAAAGAGCTACCCTAAAGGATTAGAGGCAACAACACTCAGCTTACATGGGGTTGAGAATAATGCCTGTTTCCACCAGACAACCTGAATCACCTTCTAATTCCATAATTCCTGGAGCATTAGGTAGGGTGCTGAGAAGGGTCACGACTTAGTAGTGGAGAATAAGTATCTCTAGACTAAAAGGTGCTCTAATCCTGCCTAACACCATAAACACAAGACCCCAGAAGATCAAAATATGTCCAACCACTTAACTACATCCCAGAACAAAGCTCGGGAACTTTTATAGGAATGCAAAAATACCCATTAGCCAAGAAGGTAAAGCCCACAATTGAGTCAAGAATTACCAGCCATACTAACAAGCAGGAAAATATGACTCACAATGATATGATGACCAATTAAAATCAAAGCAGAACTGACATAGATGTTAGAATTAGCAGGCAGGTATATTCAAACAGTAAAAATAACTTTGTTCCATTAGTTTGAAAAGCTAGAGGAAAGATCATACATGTTAAGTAGAGACATAGTAGGTAACTTTTTAAAACCCCAAATAAAACTTTTACATTTGAAAAGACACTATTTCAGACTTTAAAATACACTGAATGGGATTAACGGCAGCTTGAACATTCAGAAGAAAAAAATTAGTGAACTTGAAGACATAGCAATGGAAACCATGTAAAATAAAACACAGAGGGGAAAAAGATAACAACGACGACATTAAAACACAACTGTGTGCTCTGGGAAAACATTCAAAAGAAGCTATCCAAAATAAAACACAAAGGGGAAAGGACTAAAAAAAGAAAATTATAGAACATGAAAAGATCCTCAATATCACCAGTCCTTAGGGAAATGCAAGTCAACACTGCAATGAGTTACCACCTCACGCCCATCAGAATAGCTAAAACAAAACAAAACAAAAAACAGAAGATGACCAGTGGTGACAAAGATACGAAGAAATTGGAACTCTTGTGCACCATTGGTGGGAACGCGAAACGGTGAGGTGCTGAGGAAAATAGTATAGAGTTTCTTCAAAAAAATTAAAAATAAAGCTACCATATGAATCAGAAATTCCACATGTGGTTATATACCCAAAAGAATTGAAAGCAGGGTCCCAGAAAGATATCTGTATACCCATGTTTATAGCAGCATTATTCATAATGGCTAAAGCATGGAAGCAACCCATATATCAACATGTGAATGAGTAAAGAATATGTGCTCTATACATACAGTGGAATATTATGCAGCCTTAAGAAGGAAGTAAATTTCCTAGTAGGCTACAGGACAGATGAATCTCATTGATATTATACTAATAAAATAAGCTAATTACAAAAGTGCAAATATTGTCCGATTCCAGTTATATGAGTTACTTGGAATAGTCAAAATATTAAAGGTAGAAATGTAGAATGGTGGTTGCCAGGGCTGTAAAAAGTGGGGGATGGGGCGTTACTGTTTAATGGGTACAGAGTTTCAGTTTTGCAAGATGAAAAGAGCTCTGAAGATGGATGGTAGTGATGGTTGCACAACAATGTGAATATATTTAATGCTATAAATTATACATTTAACATGGTAAATTTTGTGTTATGTATTTTTGCCACAATTTTCTTAAAAAAAGAGTATTTACAGGTCGAGTCCATTTATTTTATATAAATTTCTAGAAAATGTAAACAAATGTACAGTGACAGAAAGCAGGTTGTCAGGAGAGAGGAAAGGAAGGGGAAGGAATGAGGATTACCAAGGGGCATTGTCTTGATTGCAGTTTTTACAGGTATAGACATATCGAAACTCATCAAACCATATGCTTCAAATATGTACGGTTTTTGCATGCCAACTAAACCCCCAATAAAACTCTTTGTAACAAAAAATAAATCACCTCTGAAATTCCCGGCCAGTTTCTGGACTTTGAGTTTTTTTTATTTGTTTCTTTTTTTTTATTTGTTGGTGGTGGGGTTGGTCTCTGACTGAAATGTTCCTTGGTCTCACCATCTGGTAGGATCGAATGAGGTCATGTTATTGATAATAACCCATAATTCCTTGATTCTTGTTCCACCTGCTAGTGTAGAACTTCAGCCCTACATGCACCCATGCACATACACACACATCATCTCATTCAGATACTTTTGGGCATCTCCAGGATCCAGTTGGCAGGACTGCTTTTGCACTAAAACAAGTCATTTGTACCCTAGAGTCCCACCAAAACCTCCGAAAAATGTGTATCTTCAGGTTATGCCCATAGTTTTTCATTCCACCAGACTCTCACACACGGCCAAGGGGGCAGACCAATGGAGCAGTCTCAGACAAACACCAGGAGGTCCTCGCTATTCCTCCCTGTTCTCCCCTTGCCTCACTCCTCCAAAACGGCTAGCTGACCCCTGAATCCTGCCCTGTAGGTCCATCGGACATGCCCAGAGAGTTGTCAATTGCACTGGCCAAATCAAATGAGTGTAGCTTCCAATCCACATGTATCAAGAAGACAGTTTTGAAAAAAAAAAAAAAGAAGACAGTGTTGAAACATCTGTTAGGGCTTCTGGATTTAAGTTCTCCATATATTCATTTTGTTTGTTTCGTTTTATTGCTATTGTTGTTTTTCAGGTACCTGCCCTTGGGATGACTGCTTTTATTTTCTTGTTCATGAATCACGGACCCCCTTATGTGATTCTGGTTGTCACCTATCCCTCATGTTCAGTTTTCATTTTGCCCTGGGAGGAGTGAATGTCCCGAAGTTGTTTTTTCACAAGCTATGGTAGACACCCACAGTGTTGTCAAAGGGTTTCCCGTGTTGGGAAAAATGTCCAGCTTTGTCCAAGAAGAAGTAGAAGCACTGGCCTTTGACCTGCGAGGCCACAGGGCAGGGAGGGACTTCACCCTATTGGGCCATGCAGGATGCCTAGTTCAAGGGAACAGTGAAATGGGTACCCAAGCCAATGGGGGCATGAGTGGTGAGGGTCACCTGGCTCGTTATAGCCTGGGCTCTCCTATAGCATCACTGAATGCATAGAGAGGAAGAAAAAGATCAGCGCAAGTACCAGGGTACAGATGGCGCCACAGCCGATGGGCAAGCCATAGTGCCAGAGTGTGGAGCACACATCCAAGCAGCCCCAGTCTGGAAACTCCGCCACGCTCGGACCGAGTTGAGCCAAGGCTGCCATGGCTAGGGAAGCCCAGAAGATGCACTGACCTGCGCAGAGCTGCCCGAGAACTGTGAAGAAGCAGCCCTGCTCGTGCTGGACAAGCAGCACATCCCGCGGCGGGGTCGCCTCATGCGCGGTTTGGTGCACTAGCCGGTTCCACAGGACGACAGGCAGTCGCATTGGACACCGCTGCCCAGGTGCCACCAGGTTCCGCTCTGTGCCGCTTCTGGGGTGGGGCTACCTCCACGTATTAATTTTACAAGTATGCAACACCACTCCTGAGGGAAAACCCACAAACAGAAGGCTCCATAGCTGGTGGCATAGGCTGATATGCCAAGTATTACATTTTGGCAGAGTTAGAAATTAAAGCATCACACTATGTTCCGCACCCCTGCAACCACCTACACTTAGACCCAGAAAAACAAAGTCGCCAGATGCTTATCTACTGGGTTCAAAGAACACTCCACTGGGTGTGGACAAAAAAGGTGGGGAAATATGGGACAACCAGGAGAACTGGTTTCCTTGCCTACACTACTCTAACTGCCCAACCTGTGAAGGAAAAGCAGAAAGGACAGCGTGACATCTATGCTAAATGGTACCACCTTCCCCTGCTCTGGGGTCTGTGGAGGAAGGGGAGGTTCTGATACTCCAGTACTCCATTAGCTGAGAGGACTGGGAACCTAGGCAACCATGTAAAGTGATGGAAATGTTAATTAGTTTGATTGTGGTGGTCTTTTCACAATGCACAGATGTATCAAAACATGAAATTGTACACGTTGACTCTATACAATTTTTACGTCAAAAATATCTCAATAAAGCTGTTGAAAGGGTTGGGGGAGGGTGCTAGGGGAGCCTGGCTGTTCAGAGAGCACAACCAGGAATACCAATCCTGTACCGCTAGAAGTGGGAAAATCACGAGCGAGCTTCCAGAGAGGCCTCTGAGTTTCCCTTAGGGCAAACGTGGCCTGAACAGGACCTAGGTGTCCCCATGTGTCCACATGGGAAGAGAGGTTAACTTAAGACACAGAGAGGCACACTTCCCAGGGCATCACTAAGGAAGGAGACTGAGAACCTTCCATAGTCCCCAGGGGAGTGGAGGCCAAGAGCTTCAGTGGGTCTCTGTGCTAGGAAGTGAATGGCACCCACAGACCTGCCTGCTGCCGCCTGCCCCGACCTGAAACAGGAATCGTTAGCACTGGAGACATCTGGGGCAGAAACGGAAGAGAGACTCCACCCCTCCAGTGTGCGACCAGTTGTAACCAAGACCAGTCTCTCCTGGAGGAATCCCAGACAGCCTGTGCCCTGACAGCAGCACTGGAGGAAGAAGGCATGGAATCCTGAGGTAGAATTTCAAACTAAACTCTGACTGAGTTAATAATTGGCTTGAGAATGTAATGCAGTGGACAGAAGGGAAACATGGAGTGACTAGGATTCATGGCAGGTCAGAGACTTAGAATCAGAAATCAAATGTCATGACTCTAAAAGACTCCTGCCACCCTGAGCCCTGCAAGGGTAACTGCTCGCTCTGCCTGAAAAAAAAAAAAAAATCAGATGACATCTTTGCTCCTCGAAGTGCACCTTTGTGATTCACAGTTTTTTCCTTTCGTCTTCTCCAATAGTTCCCGTCCTTAGAGTTGTAGCAGTCATTACAAATTGACAAACCATTTGCTGCAGCTCAAAGGAACCCTGGAAGACAATGATGTTAGAGAATAAATACAAGTACAGCAGGTCACATTATATGTCTACTGGGTACAGGTGTTCCCAAGTATTCAGTGTTCCACCATGCAGGAGAATTCTGTTGTGGCTGTGTGACTTGCTTTGACTAATAAATGTGAGAAGCATGGGTGCCACCTCTGGACTGAAGCTTTAAGAGACAGCACATGCTTCACCACAGCAATTTGCCAGACAGAAGTTTCTCTGTTAGCCTGGGTCTCAGCGTGAAGCCGACCTGAAGCAGAGTCTTAGCCAAACTATGATAAAATGTAACTTGAATAAAACTTGTGTTGTTATAAGCCACTAATATTTGGGGGCAGTTTGTCACTGAAGCCTCACCTGCCTCACTCTCACTGATATACTACCATTCATCCATGCACACAAATTATAGCTTCTATAATCTATAAGAAATCTATAATAAATCAGGCTGACCCCACCTGCCAGTTGACAGGAAAATTAGCAAAATGTCCCATCTAATTGAAACAATCCCTGTAGGCAACGTTCGGTCTCTTTTTAATAAAAATGTGCAGTGTCACAAATATCCTTTCCTTCCATTTTTTTTGCTAATGGAATGGTTTCCAGGCAGTGTGGAACTTCATGCCCATGGGAAACAATCGGGTGCTAAAAGACCATCACCCTCTGGGTCTCCAGGCCCTGATAACAATTGCCCAGCTGGAATTCTCAGCTGCAGCTTCAGCGCTCGTAAATTGTGCCCAAATCTCTCTAGGCCCCAGCACCACCCCTGCCAGCTCTTCCCTTCTGACCCAGCTTTATCCTGGTTCCAACAGGCTTCATAGACCGTTCTGGAGGGGCCTGCAACCCACAACAACCTCATTTCTGTTTCCAGCTTACAGAGGAGAAAATGGAGGCAGAAGGAGGCTAAGTCCTAGCTAGTGTGTAGGAAAACTCAAACTCAAGTACCTTGAACTCTGACTTCAAAACCTAAAGGCTCACAGTCATCACAGGGCACTGTGGCACTGTGACATAGCAATGACACCCAGCACTTCCCTTGGAGCACTCTCTGGGTTGAGTTTCTGTCTTTCATGGAATTTGTTCATTTCATCTATGTCATCAAATTATTACTTATAAATATCCTTTTATTGTCTGTAGCATCTGTAGTGACATGTATTCTTTAATTCATATTACTTGTAATTTGTGTCTCTTACCACTTTTTCAAAAAAAAAAACAAAACCTATTAGTGTCCTTGATTTTCTCTAAATTTCAGTGATCCGCTAATATAGTTATTTTTTCATTCTGCTTACTTTTAGTTTTATTTACTCTTTTCTTCTTTTTTTAAGATTCCATACATTCCACTTCTAGACAGGGAAAGGGAGTGAGAAAGAGAGGGAGAGAAACATCAACATGTGGCTGTGTCTCTCATGCCCCCTACTGGGGACCTGGCTCGCAACCCAGGCATATGCCCGGACTGGGGAAGTGAACCCGCGGCCTTTGGTTCGCAGGTCAACGCTCAATCCACTGAGCTGCGGCAGTCGGGGCTATCTACTCTTCTTTTCTACTTCTGTTAGGTGGGAGTTGAGATCATTGACTTGAAATCTTTCCCTTTAATGTAGGTATTCAATATGATAAATTTGCCTCTAAACTTGCATTAGCTGCAGCTCACAAATTTTGAAATGTATCTTCATACCATTCAGTTAAAAATTTCCGTCTTGTGATTTCTGACTTGACCTATGAATTATTTAGAAATGTTTTATTGCCTTTCGAAATATTTGTTTATTTCTCCTTTCAGTCCTTTCAGTTGTTTAATGTGTTTTGAATCCCTGTTATAAAGTACTTTAACATTTAAATTGCAGTGTCTTCTTGATTAATTTATCCTGCTGGTATATGATGTTCCTTTTTATCCCTGATAATAGTCTTTACTTTTTATTCAAATTCTTTGAATTCAAAATCTGATATTAATATAGCTCCAGTTTTCTTTCGCATGTTAGCTTGATGTGTCTTTCCCCATTGTTTTTTAACCCATTGTGTCTTTACATTTAAAATAGATTTCTTATAGGGATAATATAGTTGGATTTTGCTCCTTAAATCCAATCTGACAGACCTGACCCATGTGGCTCAGTTGGTTGAGCATCATCCCGCAAAGCAAAAGGCCACTGGTTCAATACCTGGTCAGGACACATGCTTGGGTTGTGGGCAGGTCCCCAGCTGGGGTTTGTCAAAGAGGCTACCAATCAGTGTTTCTCTCCCTCTCTTTCTCCCTCCTTTCCCCTGTAGATAAATAAGTAAATAATCTTTAAATCCAATCTGACAATCTTTCTAATTTATTGAACTACTTAAACCATTTAATTTAATTAACAGTGTAGTTGAGTTTAAATCTGTCATCTTGCTATACATTTTCTATCTGTCCTGTCTGTTCCTTGTTACTTTTTTCTCATTTCCTAACTTTTCGATTATTCTTTGATTCTATATTATCTCTACTATTGGCTCATTAACTCTACCTTTTTCTTTTTTAGTGATTGCTCTAAGGTCTTATAATACCCATTTTTTTACCTGCTACCATCTATCTTCAAATAATATTTTAGTACTTTACCTCAAGTGCAATAATCTTTCAATGGCATATTTCCATTTCCTCTCTCCCATTGTTTGTGCTATTTCTGAAATGCATTTTACTTCTGCATGCTATAATTTCCATAATACATTGTTACTATTTTTGCTTTAGAAAGTCAATTATCCTTTAAAGAGATTAAAAAAAGTAAAAACGTTCTTCATATTTGCCCCCTTTTTTTTTTTATCATTTCCAGCACTCCACATTCCTTTATGTAGATCCAAATTTCTCTCTAGTCTATATTCCTTCTGTCTAAAGTATTTACTTTACTGTTTCCTGTAATGGAGGTCTACAGGTGATAAATTCAGTTAACATTTATTTGCCCTTAAAATTTTTTCTTTCATTTAGGTGAGATATGCACTGAATATAGAATTCTAGGTTGAGCTTTTCCTTTTGGTACAGATGCTCCTTGACTTACAATAGGGTACTGTCCCAAAAAACCCATCGTATGTTGAAAATATGGAGTCGAAATGCAGTTAATACATCTAACCTACCAGACATCATAGTTTAACCTAGTTTACCCTAAATGTGCTCTGAACACTTACATTAGCCTATGATTAGGTAAAATCATCTATACAAAGCCTAGTTTATAATAAAGTGTTGCCTATCTCATGTAATTTATCACATATATCACTTTTGCATGATGGTAAAGTTGAAAAATTGCGAGCTGCACCATCATAAGTTGGAACCATGTGTATTTTAAATATGTCATTCCACAGTCTTCTGGCTTGCACATTGCCTGCTGTCAATGAATATAATGAAGTCTGCTGAATATAATGTCTTCCTTATGGAGTATTTCATTATTTTCTTGTCATTTTTCAAGATTTTCCCTTTAGCACTGATTTTCAGCAGTTTGGGTATAATGTACTAGTTGTGTGTTTATTTGTATTTGTATTTGTATTGTTTGGGATTTTCTGAGCTTTCTAGATCTGAAGTTTGTTGTTTTTCATTCATTTTGGGAAAATCTCGGACATTATCTTCTGTCTTCTTCTCCCTCTTACTTTTTAAGGCCCCATTAGATGTCTGTTTAGACCATTTCATATCATTCCACTGCTTTTGAGTGCTGTTATTTTTTTTGTCCTGCTTTACTCCTTATGTTTCAGTGTTGACCTATGTTTAAATTCACTGATTCTTTCCTCTGTTATGTCCATTGTGCTAATAAACTTGTTGAAGGAATTCTTCAGGTCTCATATCATGGTTCTATTAGTCTGCAAAGGCAGGCCCTATCTGTAAATACCATCGAATTGGGGGTTAGGGTTTCAACATATAAATTTTGGGAGAAAGGAAAGTCCACAATTTAGTCCATGAAAATGGTGTTTATTTCTAGTATTATCATGTACAGAGATGGATTAAGGTCAGCTGAGGCCCCAGGCACAGGAGAAAATATTTAAACATACTATTAGGTTTTACTACTGACTGTAAACTTATACATAATTAAAATTGCACATATGAAACCAAACTTGGTATCATTAGAAAAAAGTGTCAAGTTGGGCTTTTGCAGGGCCCTTCAGAAGTTGCGGTCCAGGGTGTGCAGCTGGTGCGCCCGCCTTTAAATCCGTCTCATGATTCATGTAACTCTTTTTTAGAGTTTCCATCTATCTGATAAAATTCCCTGTCAAGCATGCTGTTTACCTCTTCCATGAGAACCTTTTAACACATTAATTATAGTTATTTTATTTTTATTTATTTTTAATTAAATCATTTCTATTGTTATTCTGTTATAGTTTCCCAGTTTTCCCCCCTTTGCCCTACTTTGCCCATCCCACCTCACCCCCTCCCCCAGTCAATTCCCACACCGTAGCTATTTTAAAGTCTCTGATAGTTTGAACATTTACACCATCCCTATGTCTAACTTTGGTGACTGCTTTATCTAATTTTACTTTGCTTTTTGGTATCCCTTGTAATTCAGATTGAATGTTGGCTTTTGTGTGTTTAAGAATAGTAGAGACTGAGGTAAATAATATTTATACCCAGAAATGGGCATGATGTTCTTCCGTCAGGCAGTAAGTATGTGGATTGATTCAACTGAGGATCTATCCGGGGCTAGCTTCAGGAGTGTGTGACACAAAACCTCATCACTTAGACGTACCCTGCACCTGGTTTAATGCTCTGCTGTTACCATCTTGAAATTCGTAAAAATTTTGAACAAGAGTCCTCACATTTACATTCTGTACTGGGCCCTGTAAATTGTGTTGCTGGTCCTGCTCATAAGTGTGAGTTTGTAACTGCTTCAGAAATCCAGAAATAAGGAATGTTTTACAGGAATAATGAGAATTTCAGATGGGCTTTTTGTATGAGTGTACCTAATTCAGGAACATAAACAATGGGCAAGCAAATATATCCAGCAAATAAGACAGTGACCTTCAAAAGCTACTAAGTTCTGATCTTGAAATGGAATGTCATAGGTTACTAATAGAACCAGATGTTGTCTCAAAGACTTTGATTATAAAGTAATATAAATTAGGTTAGATAGATAACATGACTAGTCTGAATTTTCTCCTAAAATTGAACTTATCAGGTTAAGTAAAGAAGTGATCATCGTGAACATGTTTTTAAAGATAGAATAATTAGAATAAACTACTATACCTCATAATCTTATAAATGCTCTTTTGGTTATATTATAAATTTGATTATTTGTTAAATTCAAGTACAATAATACAGTTTTTTTCCTTTAAAAATAAAACATAATTGTATGCTTTTTATAAATGAAATACAACACAATTTATTTTAAATCACTAAAGGGTAATGAAGATGTGAGAGATAGGTTAAATACTATGTCAAAATTGATAGAAATAAAATACTATATATTTTATTTCCATCAGAGAAATGAAGATACAATGGCAAATAAAAAGAAAATCTATAAGGGAAAAAACTCAAGCCTGTCTGAAATTTAGTTTCTCTATTAAGGTGTGTTGTTAGGGTAAAGTTTAGTTGTTATTAAGATAAAAAAAAAAGATAACAATGACAAACAAGATAGATGTTTATTTCTCTTTCAAGTCCAAAGGGTAATAGTCCAGACTAGCTCTGTCCTCCTGGTATCAAGGACCAGGCTCTTTCCATCATCTTTCTACTCA
The DNA here is from genome assembly GCA_004026545.1 of Mormoops blainvillei. Classification (NCBI taxonomy): domain Eukaryota; kingdom Metazoa; phylum Chordata; class Mammalia; order Chiroptera; family Mormoopidae; genus Mormoops; species Mormoops blainvillei. The sequence goes on along the minus strand of PVJD01007615.1, from coordinate 5,992 downwards.
ATGCATGGCTTGTGGCTTGCATTTTCAAGAGTTCTCATGGTCTCATATGACTGCTGGAGCTCTAGGTATTATGTCTGCAATTTAGCCAGCAAGGAGGAAGGACATCACCAAATGATAAAGGAATCGAGCCAATGAACCTTTTTTTTATTCTTAATTTTTCCACCTTTATTGAGATTTAATTGACAGCATCGTATACATTTAAAGTGTACAATAATATACATATATTACAACAAACCTTTAAACCCTTATAAACGTTTACACAGCCAACACAGAAGCACCTAAATATATAAAGCAAATACTGATAGACATGAAGGGAGAGACCGATAGTAATACAGTCATAGTAGGGGAATTTAACATCCCATTGACATCACTGGGTAGATCTTCCAGACAAAAAATCAACAAGGAAACAGCAACCTTACATGACACATTAGACCAGATAGAGTTAATTGATATTTTCAGAGCATTTCGCACCAAAGCAGCAGACTACATACTTCTCAAGTGCACGTGGAACATTTTTCAGGAGCGCCCACCTGTTAGGTCACAAAACACATCTCAATAAACTTAAGAAGATTGAAATCATATGAAGCATCTTCTCCAACCACAATGATATTAAACTAGCAATCAATTCCAGAAAACAAGTAAAAAACACAAACACATGGAGGCTAAACAACATGTTACAAAACAATGAATGGATTAACAATGAGATCAAGGAAAAATCAAAAGATGCCCCAATTAGTAGAAAAAAGGAAATAATAAAGCTCAGAGTAGAAATAAATGAAATAGAGTCCAAAAAATAATACGAAAGATCTAATATCAAAAGATACAATGAAACTAGCAGCCAGTTCTTTGAAAAGATAAACAAAATTGGTGTGGTGCAGGCAAGGATTCTCCTGAAAATAAAGAGCTGCTGCCTTGCAAGTTGCTTACCTTGGCCTGTATATTACTCTCCACTGCTGCAGACCAGCTCAGATGTCAAAGATCTAATGGCAGCCATGAACAGCAATGAGTGCTTCAAGTGTGGACAATTTGGCCCCTGGGCCTGGGAATGAACTCCTGGTGGAGGCCATGGTCATGGAATGAGAAGCCATGGCAGAGTGGTTTCCTGTTTGTTTCCTCTTCTATCCAGACATCTGTTATTGTTGTGGTGAGTCTGGTCATCTTGCCGAAGATTGCGATCTCCAGGAGGATGCCTTCTATAACTGCTGTAGAGGTGGCCATATTGACAAGGACTACAAGGAACCCAAGAGAGAGCAAGAACAATGCTGCTACAACTGTGGCAAACCAGGCCATCTGGCTCAAGACTGTGACTATGCAGGTGAACAGAAGTGCTATTCTTGTGGAGAATTTGGACATATTCCAAAAGACTGCACCAAAGTGAGGTGCTGTAGGTATGGTGAAACTGGTCATGTAGCCATCAACTGCAGCAAGACAAGTAAAGTCAACTGTTACTACTGTGGTGAATCAGGGCACCTTGCAAGAGAATGCTTGGTTGAGGCCACAGCTTAATTCTTTTCCTTTGTTGCCTCTGCTTTTTCTGATTGATGATTGTATTATTTTCTCTCTGAATCTTCTTCACTGGTTAAAGTTTGGCAGATGGAAGCTACTCCCAGGCCAGTCAGGAGGAAAGGGGTAGAAGGTATCAACTTTCTGCATTTAACTACAAAAAAAGTTTATGTTTAGTTTGGGAGAGGTGTTATATATAATGCTTTGTTAAAGAACCCCCTTTCCATGCCACTGGTGAATAGGGATTGATGAATAGGAAGAGCTGAATCAGACCAGTAAGCCCATTCTGAGTCTCTTGAATATGTTCCCATGTAGGAGGTAAAAACCAAATTCTGGAAGTGTCTGTGAGCTTCCATAAATAACTTAATTTCAGCATTAATGATGACCTTGTATTGTCTGCTCTCAGTAGCTGTTAACTAACATCAAGTAACAGCTGTATCAGGCCCTACATAGAACATACAGCTGAGTGGGAGTAAACAAAATAAAAAGATAAATATGCATGTTAAAAAAAAAGATAAACAAAATTCATAAAAAGAAACCTTTACCAAGAATCATCAAGAAAAGAAAAAGAAAGGACCCAAATAAATAAAATCAGATAGAGGAGAAGTGACAACTGACACCACAGAAATGCAAAGGACTATAAGAAAATACTATGAACAATTATATGCCAACAAATTGGACAATCTGGAAGAAATAGACCAATTCCTAGAAACATGCAATATTCCAAGACTGAATCAAGAAGAAACAGAAAATCTGAACAGACCAATTATGATCAATGAAGCCAAAGCAGTAATTTAAAAACTCCCAACAGACAATAGTGCTAGACCAGATGGCTTCACAGGTAAACTTTACGAAACATTAAAAGAAGAATTGACACCTATCCCTCTCAAACTATTTCAAAACATTCAAGCGGAGGAAAGATTCCCAAGCTTACTTTATGAGGCCAGTATTCTCCTTATTTCAATGTCTAACAAAGACATTACCAAAAACATAAAATTATAGGCCAATATCCCTGATGAACATAGATGCAGAAATCCTCAACAAAATATTAACAAACTGAATTAAGCTATTCATTAAAAAGATCATATGTGATGATCAAATGGGATTTATTTCTGGGATGCAAATTTGGTTCAATATTTGCAAATCAATTAAGATGATATGCTACATAAACAAAGATAAAATTATGTGATTCTATCAATAGATGCAGAAAGAGCTTTGACAAATCCCAGCACTCATTTATGATTAAAACAACAACAAAAACCTCTTAGCAAGTGGGAAGGGAGGGAACATACTTCAACATAATAAAGACCATAAATGACATAACCACAACTAACCACATATTCAGTATGGAAAAGCTGAAGGTATTTCCCTTAAGATCAGGAACAAGACAGGGATGTCTGCTTTTGCAGCTATTATTCAACATAGTTTTGGAAGTTCTACCCACAGCAATCAGACAAGAAGAAATGCATCCAAACTGGAAAGGAAGAAGGAAAACTGTCATTACTTGCAGATGACATGATACTATACACAGAGAACCCTAATGATTCCACCAAAAAACTACTAGAACTAATAATGACTTCAATAAAGTAGAAGGATACAAAATAAATATTCAGAAATCAGTTGCATTTTATACACTGATAATGAATTATCAGAAAGAAAAACTAAGAAAACAATTCCACTCATGATTGCATCAAAAAATAAAATACTTAGGAATAAATTTAACCAAGGAGGTAAAAGACATGTACTCAGAAAATTATAACACATTGAAGAAAGACATTGAAGAATATACAAATAAATGGAGGCATATACTATATTCATAGATAGAAAGAATTAACATGATTAATATGTCCATACTACCCAAAGCAGTGTACAGATTCAATGCCATCCCTATCAAGACACCAATGGTGTATATCATAGAACTAGAATGAATACTCCAAACATTTATATGGAACCACACAAGACCTTGAATGGCCACAAAAATCTTGAGAAATTACAAAGTTGTCAGTGTCATGCTACCTGATATCAAACTATACTACATTTAAAACAGCATGGCACTGGCATAAAAACAGACACATGGATCAATGCAACAGAATAGAGGGCCCAGAAATAAACCCACACCTTTATGGTCAATTAATATATGACAAAGGAGACAAGGACATACAATGGGGTAAGAACAGTCTATTTGATAAATGGTATTGAAAAACATCAGACAAATAAGTGCAAAAAAAATGAAACTAGACCAACTTCTTACACCATATACAAGGATAAGCTCAAAATAGATCAAAGACTTAAATGTAAAACTCAAAACCATAAAACTCCTAGAGGAGAACATAGGCAGTAAACTCACACATTTCTGTTAGTAATATTTTTTTTTCTTATATGTCTCCTTGAACAAGGTAAACAAAAGAAAAAGTAAACAAATGGGACTACATCAAACAAAAAGCTTTTTGCACAGCAAAGGAAAACATCAACAAAGTGAAAAAACAACCTGCTGAATCAGAGAAGATATTTGCCAATGATACACCCAATAAAGGGTTAATATCCAAAATTTATGAAGAACTCATATGAATCAACACCCGAAAAACAAACAATCAAATTAAAAACTGGGCAGAGAACCTGAATAGATTCTTATCCAAAAAGGATATACAGATGGCCAATAGACATACAAAAAGATAATCTACATCAGTAATTTTGCATTTCTCTACAACAGAGAAATGCAAATTAAAACCACAATGAGATACCATTTTACACCTGTCAGAATGACTATCATCAATAAAGCAATAAACAAGTGTTGGTGAGGATGTGGAGAAAAGGGAACCCTTGTGAACTCTTGGTGGGAATGTAAATTGGCGCAGCCACTATGGAAAACAGTATAGAGGCTGCTCAAAAAATTAAGGTGGAACTGCCTTATGACCCGGTGATTCTACTTCTAGGAATATATCTGAAGAAAACCAAAACACTAACTGGATAGAATATGTGCACCCCTACGTTCATTGCAGTTCTTTTTACAATAGCCAAGATATGAGAGGACCCAGTGCCCATCAAAAGATGAGTGGATAAAAAAGTTGTGAGATTATATATATATATATATATATATATATATATATACACACACACACAATGAAATATTACTTGGTCATAAAGCTGGATGAAATCTTACCATTTGGATAACATGGATGGACCTAAAGGGTATTATGCTCAGTGAAATAAGTTGGACAAAGAAAGACAAATGTCATGTGATTTCACTTATATGTGGAATCTAAAGAACAACATAAATGAACAAACAAAACAGAAACAGACTCATAGATGCAGAGAACAAACTGATGGTTCTCAGAGAAGATGGGTCTGGAGGGGCTGAGGGAAAAAGGTGAAGGGATTAAGAAGTACATATTGGTAATTACAAAACGGTCACAGAGATATAAAGTACAGAATAAGGAATATAGTCAATAATATTTTAGTAGCTATGCATGGTGCCAGCTGGGTACTTGAATTATTGGGGAGATCATTTTATAAATTATAAAATTTTCTAACCACTACGCTGTATATCTGAAACTAATATTAAATAATATTGAATATCAGCTGTAATAAATAAAAATTTTTTAAAACTATACATTCTCATATTTAAAAATTGCAATGTGTATAAAATATTACACATTGGAGACATTTTGTTCTTAATGTTTTAGGCCAAGGACCGACCCTTTTGAAAAAGCTGATGAACACTATGGATCTTTTCTGCAGAAAAGTGTACACTCCAATAAACTTTTTACAAAATGTTCAAGAAAGTCATGGGCCACCTATTTTGATTGGTCATGGATCTAAAATTTTAAAATTCATGAACCAAACTCATTCTAGTAAGTCAATATTTCTGATTTCTAGAGTGGTGGAGGAATAGAAACAATTGTTGTTTAAATAAAAAGATTAATATAAATTAGACGCTACAAAGCCTACAGATGGGCTTTGTCTGGTTTTCTTGGTGTTTTGATATTTTTCCAAAACAATAATCACTGTTTGCAAATGGGGAGATTTCACACAAGGTCCTATATTTTCAGTTTCTTCAAAAATTAACAACCTTTGTTTGGACACACATTGCTCCCTTACAGCCTGCAAGAGTTTTCAGCCCACTTCCTCTTGCCTTGCGCTCACCAACCCTGCTGTGTGGCCTTTATAGGCATTTGGGTTTGGAACTCCCAAATAAATCTTGGGTTTACATTTTTAAAACCCTAATATTCCATCATTTTCTCGCTTTTATCCTGAGTTTAGGGATAAAACAAACAAACAAAAAACAACGGTGAAAGCAGAAGTTTCTTAAAAGGCTTTCCTCTTCTTCCAAGTTCTCACCAGGAGATGGGATAAGGAAGGTAAAGAAGAAGGTGGGACAGAAGAGAAAGGGCAGATATATTTTGTGAACATGAAGGAAGAGCCCCGGGGGTGACAGGCCAAGCTGAGCTCTTAGGTAGATGAGGGTCAGTAGGGGATGCTTCTGGTGTAA